>JAEQBH010006184.1:0-122153 GCA_016808115.1 Tetrastigma voinierianum
GGAGATCACGGATCCTTGTATTTGACGGGGTATTTGCTTTGGATTATGGCGACTTGCTCAGTGAAATACTACTTCTTCTTCTCAATGCCTAATCCCTTCTTAATTGTGCAAAGATCTTTGAAAAATTTTGCATAAGCGAGGACTTGTTTGATTATGTCCCAAAAGTATGTTAACCTTCACTTGCCTTAAGACCTCTAAAATGCACCTTGTTGAGATGCCTTCTTCTTACCTCTAAGTGCTGTGGAAATGGAAGTGGTATGCGGTATTTCATTAGATCTTCCTTTAGGAGAATATGCTCAGGCTGATTCTTCTCCTTGCATGGATTTTTCAACGGGGTTTTTGCGTTTGATCAGCCTCTTTGCTGGGGCGATGCCAGCGCCAGCTTTCATCCATTCAAGATTATTTGGACGTTGCTGTCGATTTTGCCGGGATTGAAGTGTTCGGGGAGAAACTCCGCGTTCTTTTTAACACCAACCAGCGGATCATGACGAGTGATCTGCGATTATCGTTTTCCGTTTAAGACAACTCTGATATCTTCCTGCCTTCGGTGCCTGATATCGATGTTGGCAGTTGTGGTGTTTGATACTAACCAGGTTGCACACACATGTTGTATAAGCTTGTTCTACTGGAAAGATGATAGTTGTTAATGTGAGGAACAGCGAGTTTCTTTTTGGGGAGTACATAAGCGGGGGGTTAGGTCTCCATGAGAGGTTAGGGTGATTCCTCCATTGGAATTGTAGGTATTACCATATGGAGCATTGGATTGTTGTGGCTTGTATTGTCCTACGATGTTGCACATTACGACCTCAAATCCTTCGCTGCGGAGACACTAGGACATGACTCTCTTGGGTGCACGAGGATTGAAATTGGTGCGAGTTGAATTTGTGCGATTTTGATCCTTGCATGCACCTCTTGGAGATGTTGCCTTGAGCTCCTCCAGCTTTCCCTTGAGGGGTTGAGAAATCCTAGCTCTGTCTCTATTTATTACGGCGATTGCATGCATACCGCCTTGGGTTAGCTGTGGATCATCCTTTCGATTCTCTGAGGTTAGGCTCGTCCCTGACCCTTAGAAGTTTCTCAGCCACGTAATTTAAAAAATCCATGGCTTAGCCGGATCCTTTTCGAAAGTCTCCTCCACACATGGTTTCCAGAGGCGCCTCGTGGCGGGAGACATACCACCATAGAAGTGGTTCTAACATCCAGTATCGAGCCAGCTGATGTGGGCATGCGATGGTTTCCATAAATCTTTCCCAGCTCCTTTGGTAAATCTCTACTTCATCTGCAGGCTGCAAGGTGTAGAGAATTTGTCTCTTCAAATTGTTAGTCTTATGAGCACTAAAACTTCTTCGAGTGCACTGCCTTCGGCGATTTCTAATGGTTACAGAGCTATTAGTTGAGCCATATCTTAACCTTGTCGCTGATCGATAAGAATTCTTTCGGCTTTAGCAATCCATGTCCATCGTACCTTCCTTAAAATTAGTACAAACCTCCTCAAAATCCTAATATAGTGTATGGTTTCATTTCCACATGCCATGATATGTGGGGATTAGGAGTACAAAGGCCTCCCTTGCTACATCTTCGACGGGAGGTATGATGCGAGGATGGGGCCTTGACTCTAGGAGGAGGGTGCATGTGATCCCTCATGGTTCTATAAGCATTTGATTCTGGGGGTTCTGGTTGACTTCTGATTGTTCGCACCAATTATGGGATCCATGGTATCGATATGTGCGGCTTCACTAGCTAGGTCAAGTTGTGTACTTATCCTATGCAATCTACGTGTGTCTCTATCCTTGTTGCATAAACACATTCTGAAATTTAGAGACAGAGCAACTACGAGCTTGCAAAGATGAAAGTTAAAATACTTGAAATTAAAATGACTAAAGCGAGAAGCAGTGCGAGTCCAGCATGAAGTAATGGCGTACAGGTTCACCGCAGGCTACGAGTGACAAAGAATTAAAAGGTTACCTTCACTTGTGATGTTGATCCTGATGCACCTTGACTTACCATTAGTAGTTTGGCACCATCCCCGGCAACGGCGCCATTTGATTAGTGCCACAGTAGGCTGAGCTAAAATCAATAAAGAATTCATACCACACCTAAGTTCCTATACTGGCGTGGTCGACTCTTTATGAGTATGAGTAGTCTAGGGTCGAATTTTTTTTTCTGAGGATGGGTTTTCATCTAAGAATGATACCGCATGAGTCTTGAAGGTAAGGCTTTCTATTTGGACTTTTTGGTTGCTTCAAAAGCAGGTGGAAGTAGTTTGAAAATTTAGAGATGGTAAAAGCCCGAAAATAAAGTTTGAAAAGTTAGCACTTTGAAGATTTAGGTCACTAACTTGGTAAGTTAGGACAAACAAATTAATCTCGGGTTTATCCTCGCGTTATGACCGGCAACCCTATAGTCCCTAGCATATAGGATCTATGTTTAACTAGCAAACCAACCTAAAACAACTCCTATTTGAGTCAACCACAGGTAGCATACGGCTATGGCCCTTTTTCGGTTGAAACCACAGCATTTAAATATCATTTGAGGCTCGTAAGACCATCTAATGAACCACAGTGCATCCCAATAATAAATATACCTTGTGTATCCTAAACATGGAAGTATTGGCGAATCGACAACATTGAAATAATTCGACCCTAATTTGAGAAGATGAGGACCATGTCTGATGCACAGCGGCTTTCGGTACAAAGAGGACAACATACATGAATGAGACCCCTTCCTAGTGATAGGAAATCTGTGACTCCCACATTAACCTCCGACCCGAAGCTACTCAGTGATGATTATATGGCTAAAGTAGTAAGCTATCTCTACTTGTATTTAGAGACGTAGGTTTATAAAATTTTCACTTTCTATCCAAATCACTTTGCCTTTAGATTTAAGTGGCCCATATGGTACTTACGTTAGATCAGCCAATGCAAATACTTTGTATAAAACAAAATACTTGATATTTTCGAAATCCATTCTGATCATAAGGGACCTGCAGTCCTCATCAAAATATAAGATAAGAATCAATCCAACAAAATTTCATCATAACTTTGTTTTCTCAAAACCATGTATGCATAGTTTACAAAAGATATTTACATATACAAAATGTCACATTTTAAGTTTTACTAGTTTTAATTTACACCTTATCTTATATGTAATCACAGCACAACGTCTAGGACTGAGGATCCTGGAAAGATCTTTCGGCTTCAACACACACTTTTTGAAAAATTATTTTAAAAGCGGCGCAGGCGAAGCGGGCTCGAGTGGAATACTATAAAGTTCTAAATGCATTTGTGCAGCTGTTTGTACCTCGATATGAAAATCGTACGAAATGAGTTGTAAGCTGTTTATGAGAAAAGCGAGTTTTGCTATGAAAACCATTCATTTATTCTGGCTTGTTCTAGCTGTGGCTTGTTTATGCTGTGACGATGAAAACTATTTTATTCTTGGCTGATACGAAAACTATTTACATTCAGTGAAAAGCTAATTTAGGTGGTGGTTAATATCTGAGAAAGTGCTATCTTTGTAAATCAAAGTACCAACCCTTGTGACCCATTCACGAAATACCCTAGGCGTGATACCACGGAACCTCGAGACTTGGCATCATTAGTGAACCTCGGAACACTACGGCTAAGATAATTCAGGTAGATGCAGCGGGATCTATATAGCATAATGGAACCTCGGGACAAATGCCGATGATGGAACCTCGAGACTAACACCTCATCGCTGTATGTACTAAGTCGGCTGAGCTAACTATATACCTCAGATGTGGGGAGGGCGACTCACTATATAAATATATACTAAAGTCTAAATCCCGATTACTTGAGCCCGAGGCATAGTTAGTCATAATATCCTTAGCTTTGCCATGCACAATCCGAAATACATCGGCCGGAAGCGAGAAATTTGTGCCTGCATCTAGGGGTTTTGCTAAACCGAGGCCAAAGTAATTTCTTAAATCTTGAAATCAAACTTTACTGCTGTGTATAACAATTGGGAGGTAAAAAAATGCTTTATAAATCTATATTTTCAAAGCGCTACAAACTTGTAATTTAAACACTTTCATTTTAGAAAATGATTTTGAGTACTCACCTTTCTCGACTAATTTCTTTCAAATCTTGTCAAGCACTCTAGATTCTCGTGGATGCTCCAAATCGCCTACATAATTCATTAAATTAAGAAATGCCCACCAGTTCAGCGTTTTAACCATAAAACATATCTGAGGTTTTTCAAAGTAACTATATCAGGCGAACTTGATTCTAACAAAACTTTACGTGCTAGTCTATTAAATATGGACATCGATAATATGATGTGAAATTGACCAAAATGTCCATACACATTAAATGCCCCATAAAAACTATCTGTTTTAGCAAACTTTTGACTTAAGGGACTTTCCATATAGTCTAAAAATACGGCTGTTCTGAAAATTAAACCGGGCTTGTCAGGCTACAATCCACAGAAATTTCAATGCAGGCCCGGCCATAAGCAATCCAGAAATTCAGCTACATTTGTCCAGAACATAGTCCCAAAAATTCCTAAAAATTCCAAAACTCAGTCTGAAAATTTTAGGACTGAAGTTTACGACCTTTTATGGCCTTTTAAAAAAATTTCAAGCCATTACATAGCCTTTAGGCTCAAAATATCTAGTAGGAAGGAGATTCCATAAACTTTAAGGAATTTGACAAAGGCTAAAGATGACAGACACCTATCGTAGCTCTCTTAGCGTTGTCCAACTGCCTTAAACCCGATGAAAGTTCACAGTGCGATTTTCGTGAATGCGAGAAGGAGAAGCCGAAGAATAAAAAAAACTAAATCGCCTCTCAGTCTCTCTCTCCCAGAACATCTGCGGTCCTTTACCATTGCTTTTATTGTTTGCTTTTCGTTTTTTCTTTAATTATTATTCTTATTATTTGAGGACAAAAACTATTTCTATTGCTCCATTCGGGTCCATTTTTATCCCCAGAATTTTATTTCTTTTCAGTTCCGCTTATTTTAATTGAACTTTAACTCAAGGCATTTTTCGACACGAGATTTTTGTAAAAATCTAGTCCACTGAGAGATCCTGACGATTTATCACGAGAAATTCGTAGTATATTATTTGTCTCGGAGTCGACGAAATTTTTCTGAGTCACTAGATTTCGCGACGAGATTTAGCGGCTGTCCAGTTTTAGTCATCCAGGATCTGAAATTTTCTAGGCTTCCACTGAACAATTAAGTAATTTATTATTATTATTTTACTATTTAAACTTCCATTAATTATACTTTCACCCTCCCACTTTCTATAATTGCCAAAAGTGCCACAATTCTTTAAAAAAAACTTTAAAATTTTTATCCTTAAAAACAACTTTCAAAATTCTATTATGACACTAAATTAATTAGAATATTTGAATTGCACATGGTTTGTCACAGGTACACCATCTCGGGGCCAGTGTTACAATGCATGCCCACTACCAAGCAGCTTCCTTCCTCTTCAAAGAAAAGAGCTTGCAGGCATCTCTTGAGTTGTCATCCTCAGAGGGTGTTTAAATCAGCCTAGAAGTAAGGAAAAGGAGAAGGAAGAATAAAGCCACAACAAAATCTGAGACTTGTTACAAAATGAGAAAACTTACCATTCTTCTCTCTCCCAATTATTGCTTCAAAATTCTCTCTATCTTTATTACAAAAGAGGGGTTTATATAGGCCACCTCAATACATAGAAATACCAAAAAGCCTACAAATTTGGCTAAGTTAAGAGACCAGAGAGTAATACACCAAATTTGAAGTCGGTTGGCATTAAATACAAAAACATGAGGCGAGTGAATTTCGCTAGAATTTGAAGAATTTAAGCTGGAAATCACAAGGCATAGCAAAAATAGGAAATTTCGCTAAGGCTTGGCAATTTCGCTAGCTAGCGAAATTTCGCTAGCTTAGCGAAATTTTCGTGAGTAGAGAAATCATGAAATTTCGCTAGGAACAGTGCCTAGCGAAAACCCTAGTGTCTAGCGAAAATCCACAATTTCGGCTGAACTGAAATTTTCGGCTAAACTGCGAAATTTTAATCCCAGCAATTTTCGCGGGCTTAGCGAAAATTCTTCTTTGGTTTGCTGATTTTCCATTGCTGCCTCACTTGTCTTCTCTGCATCAGATTTTCTTCACTTTGTGTGGTTTTCATTGATTCTTGGGCTGGTTGATGTCTGACACTTGAGTTCAAACTTCATGATTCATCATACATCCCGATGTTGAACTTCTAAAGTGCGCAAAACTGCAAGCGACTAATCTCTAAATGGCATAAGTGCTACTAAGAAAGACTTGAACACTTGATTATTATAAATGACATGATTAATGCCGCAAAGCACTCAAAACCTATCTAATATAGGGTTCAAATTGCACTTTTAGGCATTAATCAAAAAATAACCAACGCTTGAAAAGCTATTTTGTTCATCCTTCAAAATGTCCAAATTAGCATTTCCTTCTTTGTCGAATATCGATTTACTAAATTCTTTTGATCTGGCAATGGCCTTATAAAACTTGTTAGTTGGATTAGAGTATGTACACAAGTGTATAACACAATTACCAAAAGATTATTATCTAATCCCCGACAACGGCGCCATAAAACTTGTTGACTGGATCGGAGTATGTACACAAGTGTATAACACAATTACCAAAGATTATTATCTAATCCGGCAATGGCACAGCATCAAAACTTGTTATTTGGATCGGAGTATACACAAGTGTATAACACAATTACCAAAAGATTATTATCAATCCGACAACGGTGCCATAGCTGTTATTTGGATCATTTGATGTACCAAATTTATGGCCGTTATCACACCAGGACTATTATCAATCCTCGATAAATAAACCATTAAACTCGAGGTGTGAGTTTCTTTAAGTATCACTTGATTAAAGATTTTTTTTTAAGTAAACCATTTTCGTGTGGTTTGATCCAGTATCTTGCAAGTGCAGTCGACAAGTAATAAAATGGATTTAAGTCAGAGATATCGATCGCGGAGATACCGAGAATTTTTCAATCAACTACTGACTACTTAAGCTTATCTTATTTAGGCGATATCTGATAATGAGATTTTGCTTTGAAAGCAGAATGAATGATGTAAAGAAAATGAATAAACAATAAATGAATTGAATATTGAAATATCGAAATAACAAATTTAGATTTAACTTGATTATCTCTAAAAGAAAACGCATTGAATAATCATTTATTGAAAAAATCAATTCTCTGATGCATGCGCATCTTTGGTTTTTCTAAACTACATATCTTTAAAACTAGTCGAAAGTTAATAAAGTGTGACTGGATCTCTCCAGCCACCAGGTTCATCATCTCACCTTATATTTGTTTCTCTCGAACCGCAGAGAGTGAAATAACTACTTTTAAAACTAGCTAGTAGCCTTGATGCGGGTATTTTTCTTCCTCAATACTTCATACCTAGCATGGATCTGAGACTGACTCCTTGATTTAGTCATTCTTTGAAATTTGCACTATCTTTGGTTCCTCACCCTCAAAATTAGAATAGTTTTATTCTTTCCTTGATTAGATCCTTGCTAACACGTGATCGAATTTACTTGTCGAATTGAGGTGAACTCTGTATCGCAAATTTATAACTCACTCAACAGACTCTCGGTTACAGCGAAGAGGATGTCTTGATTAAATATCTGAGGGCGCATTAGATCGGCAAATTCGGGTTCAAATACCTTCCGTGTTTCTTACTCTCGGGAATGCCTTCTCTATGTCACCCTGAGGAGCTCCGGAAATCGATTTGAAACAACCTAGATTCATCGATACAAAGAAGCGAGTGGGATCGATTCCATGAATACATAAGCCGACAAGTCGATTTAACATACGAAGTTCAGCTATTATTAATAAAATCTTTGCGGGAAAGATTATTTCGACAATAGCGTCAATTCAATGAAATTTGAGTTCTAAATTCTCGATTATACCATACATTTAGCTTCTTGATCAAAGCTCCCTTTGTAAATCGGGCGGGTGTTAAATCCCGAGAATTTAATGCAGGTCGAACAACGAGCCCGATAATTTAAGAAATATACATCTATATTGACTCAATCCTTTACGGCTAACATTGAATCAAATTAGAGCAGAAATAGACACTAATCTAATCTAAAATAAAATGGAAAGAAAAAACGAAAACAAAGAAAGAAAAGAAAAAGAAAATAAAAAAATAAAAATACGGGAGCCTTATTATCGGATCTCTCTTTCAAGTGTATTTGCTACCGTTAGTAGCGACCGTATTTATAGGGTTACGAGTTGGGCCCTAAGATTCCAATGCGATCTTTTGTGGATTTCCCGATGGGCGGCCCGTGCTTGTTCGGTCGGCGACCTCAAGCCCTTAATCAGCGACATCGATTAGTTTGACGCATTGCGGCATTTAGCAGGTAAGTCATGATATTCCTTTGTTTTCTTCTGAAGCACCTTATGTCGTGACAAAGGTCAATGTCGCGACATCAACGCTATTCTCTATGACCTTTAAATGATGGTTTTACGATGTCGCGACATCAATCTTTTCATCGCGACATCTTCACATGCTCCAGCGGGTTTTAAGCTGTTCATTCTGATCTTCAGCGACATGATTTCTTGTCGTGACATCGGCTCATGTCTTAGCGGAGTCCTTCAAGCGATGATTTCTTATGTCGCGACATCAATCTCTTATCAGCGACATCCCACTTTGTAAACTCTGCGGCTTTGAATTGAAATTGCGTTTCCTAGTGTCGACATCGATCTCTTGTCGCGACATCGGCTTGAGTCTCTGCTGACCTTTAAATGATGGTTTAGATGCTTGCGACATCAATCTTTGTCATGACATCAACTTTAGTCTCACAGGCTTCAACGTAGTTTTACGATGCAGCGACATCAATGCGCCAGCCAGCGACATCACTTTATGGAATGCGGCTTTCAAGCGAGCAAGTCTCAAGTATCGCGACCTCGATCTCTTGTCGCGACATCGGATGCAGCCTTGCGGCAAAGTAGTTGCTTTGGTGTCGTGATGTCGATCCTGTAGCGACTGGCTTAAATCACATCGGTTTCATCTTTTCAAACTTGTCATAAGCGTCGAGGGTGCTTCTCTTATCCGCGACCTCCATCCCTTGTCAGCGACCGTGATCTTCGTCCTTTGACATCACGATGTTGTCGACATCATTTCTTAAGTCTCTGGTTAGTCTTCAGTTGCCTACATTGTAATGCCTGTCGCGACCTGCATCAAGTTTCCTTCGAATTTTCGATGTCGCGACACATAAGCTGGGCGTCTGAGCCAAGCTATGACATTAGTTACCCGGTGTTTGCTTTTATTTACGCCTGCCATTTATGTATTTTTACTCCGCAGATTCTTTGCATTTTCTCTTGCTTTTTCTTCTTTCTCACACTCCACACTATGCTCGGTGGTAAGGTTTCTTATAGTCTGCATATTAATTATTCCTTTTGGATGAAAATCGAAGCGGAAAAATGGATTAAAAATAGATGACTTTTAAGCTCATCGGTCTATCGAGGCACTCTGGCTAGCGAGTGCCTTATGAACAAGATGGTCAATTTGTGTGTCCCGGGCTGTAAGCGAACCATCTCCTAGTCGAGAGGGATGGGGCCACTGCGAGATTGGCAGGACCACCGAGTAGATGGAAGCCGGCTATATTGGCTTGAAGTAATACTGGGGCGTCCATCTATGGAGAAATGAATGGTTGTCGGTTTGGGCTCTCGCTTGGAGGTCATCGTGTGATAAAACTTGTTGACCACTCAAGGGTAGTAAAACCGACATTGGGTCATGAATGGCTCTAGGGAGTACCTCTGCACTAGGAGCATCGAGATCTCGAGACTCCGGGTGCTTGAAAAGTAGGAAATCATAATGACCTCGTCGTGCAAATCCCTCCCAGTGATCGGCATTCCACGGAATAGAATTTTGTAGTGGAAGAGTGGCGCGATGATGGAGGTGGGGACGAGATCGAGAGGAGGAGGCACCAACGGGGCCTTAATGAGGTGGAGACTATGGCTCCTAAGGCCTGAAGTTGGAGGACTCTCCTAGGCTCGAGTTCCGGCCTCTCTTGGACGATGGGGCCCTAGGGATGGCCTAAGATGTGGCAGGAGGGTGGAGTGGAACGGCCCAGGGTGTGAACATCTCCTAAGGGGCAGGGGCAGCAGCACCGGAGGGATGGGAGCGGGGGCGGCGAGGAGGCCTGGCAGTGCGCCACGGGCGCGGCGAGGGGCGGGCTGCTCTGGCCGGCGACGGTGTGGTGGGCTGGAGCAATGGGGCGGCGGGTGCGGGGTTTGGAGGTGCGGCGGTGGCGGTAAGGCCTAGATTGGATCTTCCAGTATGGGGAGGGGAGGAGCGGCGCACCCTAGGCCTGAAGGTGTGTCCTCTGCGGGTCTTCACCATGGTTGGGCAATAGAAGGAGAGGAGGTGGAGAGGGGGACTTCAAACTGGAAAGGGAGATTTGAAATTGAAAGGATAACAAGGATTTATATAGAGAGGAAGGGAAGGAGAGGGGGGGGGTTAAGTGAAGGGTTTCAGCCAATTAATGGCCCTTAAATGGTTGGCTCAAAAAAAATTATGAAAATTAATGGTGGGTGCAGGA
This sequence comes from Tetrastigma voinierianum, assembly GCA_016808115.1. NCBI lineage: Eukaryota > Viridiplantae > Streptophyta > Magnoliopsida > Vitales > Vitaceae > Tetrastigma > Tetrastigma voinierianum. The sequence goes on from JAEQBH010006184.1 coordinate 10,561, forward strand.
AACGAAAAGGTAGCAGGCGGAAGATGAAAAGCGAACGAGAGGGGAGATGGACAATGCTGCGAGGTCGCAGCACACGAAATTCCACCGGGTTGCAAGAGTGCAACCTAGAAACTTCGAAACAACGACTCCTCTGCTTTGCCAACGCCTGTAAGCAACCAAAAATTATGAGAAGAGTATACTTATAAAGTGAGAAAATTTGCGAAAATATGCCAAGAACAATGGGATCGAAAATCATAAATAGAACTACAAGAATAAAGCAATAAAGTATAAAAAAATTTTAGTGACTTACGAGATCTTGAGTCAGGTCGACGATTTCTTGCAGAAATCATGGAGAATTCGGGAGGGGATCTCCTCCTTGTCTCTTGAATATTCGCGATGCATATGGCTTCAGCCTCTGTCCATTGACCTTGAACACCTTATTGTCTTTGGAATTGAACAGGTCTACTGATCCATTAAGATAGACCTCACGGATAGTGGAATGCTTGATCCATCTTGATTTAAGCTTGCCCTCGGAAAGAGGGTTTCTGGAGCTCTTAGAGCAACACTTTAGCCCCTTGCTTGAAATGTTTACGAACTATTAGTTGATCATGACAATTTCTTCCAGCTTAATTTTTTCTAATTCTTTGTTGAAGTAGGTATCATTCCTAGTTCTTCTAGCCTCTAATATCGAGAGGAGCTCTTTGAGACCAGCTCTTACCCATAACCAAGTTTAGTTTCTTCACCGCCCAATTACGCCTTTATACTCAATTTCCGCCAAGCAGTGACATGCTTCAGCCATAAACTAGGCGATAAGGAGACATGCCTAGGATGGTCTTGTAGGCTACATTCCCTGTATGCCCAATAAAGAGCCCAGCCAGCCTTAAGAGACCAACTTTTCTTGCTAGAGTTCACCACTTCATCTGTGATTACCGCCTTGATTTCCCTCGTCAAGGCTCAACCCGCTCACTTAATCCGAGGGGTGGTATGTGCCACTGTTCTCGACACAATACTCTAGCAGGAGGCTGCCTCAAAGGCTTCAGAGCAGAAATGCGAACCTCCATTACTAATTATGCCTCTGGGGGACCCCAACCGAGAGAGGGCGTGCTCCTTCTAAGAATTTCGCATTCTCACCCCTAGTGGTCCCGTCGCTTCCGCAAGGGACCGCTCAACCCACTTTGGACACATAGTCAACTCCCACCAAAATGTAGGTATCCAAAGAAGGAAGGCAATGAACCTGTGGCTGGTACCTGGATGTCCTGCTACTCTGTCAACTACCAAAACGGTTTAAAGGCATCATGCGATGGCAAGAAATTCCTTCAACTCAGGTATTTGTACTCATTCCGCGCATAGTATGGGTATCCTTGAAAATAAAAGGCCAATGAAACCAAAACTGTAGCACCTTTCCCCGCGCCTGAAGCGAAATGGCCCCTCCACACAGGCTGCATTCTCACTGGCAAAGGGTTGAAAAATCCTTGTTATGCTTTTGATTCAGCACACACCTTCTCCGATTATCTCGATCACACAAGATATTTGAAATAAGAAGGTTTCTTTCCAATAATAGGAGTGAATTTTTGCAAAGAAGCACTTTTGTTTTATGCTTTCCCTAATCCGCGGTGAGCTCCCCGCTGCTGGCAATTTAGTATGGGCATACTAAAGGGTGTCTTCTCAACTGTATTTAGATTCCAGGAAAACTCATCATTGATCGAGGGTCAGAGTGTTGCATGCTATCACATCTCTCAGAGGTGGTCGGCAACAACATTTTCCACACCCTTTATCCTCGACCGTTGTGTTGAATTCTTGCAAATAGAGAACCCATCCGACAAAGCCTTAGCTTCCTTAGCATTTTGTTTAACAGGAGCGTGTACTTCAAGGATGAATGATCCGTGAATATGATTATGTCCAACCAAACCAAATAAGCTCGAAACTTATCTAAGGCATAGACCACTGCCAGCAACTCCTTTTCTATGGTTGTGTAATTCCTCTGGGCCTCATTCAATGTTTTTCTTGCATAATAGACCACATAAGGCTTTCCTCCTTCCCTTTGCCCGAGTACTGCTCCAATGGAGAGATTCGCCGTGACACATCACCGAAGCGTACTCAATCAGCCCTCACTACTTCCAAAAGGGTTAGATAGGCCTTTGAGCCTCAAAGCTCTTGGCGCTTGCATCCTAAAAATGAATTTAGCATCTTTCCAAAAGAGTTTGTAAAGAGGCTTGGCAATTTTATGAAAGTCCATGATGCAGTCCCCATGTAAGCCCTCGTACGCCCTAAGAATCGTCTTTTACGCCTTGACATTCGTGGGAGGGAGGGCAAATTTCGGGAAATCAAGCCTGAATTTTTGCCTTGTCAATCCCGATCCCTCGAAATAATATGCCCCATACCCTGCTGACCCAGCAAATGGCATTTTTCCTTAATTCAATACCACAAGTTTTTTCTATGCACCTGCAAGATGGCCAGGGTTTATCGTATTCTACGCAAAGCCCTCCAAGGGACTCGTAGAATGTCATCCATAATCGCACGCGCCTTCTACCAAATCAAGATACCGGGAAAGCATACATCACTCCTGGGAATGCAAGGGCATTACAATATGCCAAAGTACTTCAGATGCATATGTGCCTAACGGGCACGTGAAGGTTCTTTTCCCCGGTCTTACGCAGCACTTTCAATTTGAAAATATCCTAAATAGCCATCCAGGAAGCAGTAGAAGGGGTGACCAGAAATCCTCTCAAGAAGCTGATCCATGAAGGGTAGAGGGAAGTGATCCTTCCTTGTCACTTCATTTAATCTTCTATAATCAATACATACCCTCCAACATGTGGTAAGGAGAGGGCATTCCCTCACTTATGCATAGTTGTTACTCTGATTTCTAGGCACAACCTAGGTTGGACTCACCCAAAGTATCCGACAGTGTGCAGATGGACACCAACCTCATAAATGCTGATCCCCCGCCTAACCACCCGTACATGTGATCTCAGCCTCTTTATGGCCGCCTTTACTCACTTGCCTCCTCCTCCAAGTGTATGTGACGGGCGCAAACCGGGCCGGGCTAATACCCTTCGGGGACGTGAATCTTCCACCCTAGGGCCTGCTTGTTCTCCATGAGGATGTGCAGCAAGCTGCTTTCCTGTGAAGTGCTGAGCAAGGAGGAAATGACAATCGAGCACCGGGCTCCTACTCTTCCAAATAGCTTTATATTTTAATTCCACAGTAAAGCCAAGCCTCCAATTTCTGGGTTCACTGTTCCTTCTCAATTGTCGTAATTTCTTGCTTTTTTTCTCCAATGCCCCTGCATAAATTTCATGTCCTAGGCTTCCTGCTGCTCTTCTGAACACTCAGCCAGTTCTTCAGTCAACACATCCTACATCCTTTGATGGTCAGCCTATTCCTCCAGGATTGTGTCAATGATGCAAACTTCTTCTAGGCCATCTTCCACCGTCAGACGTGCGGCTTTACCCAAGTGAGATGTTAAGTTTTAGGGTCATGTTTCTCGGCTGTGAGTTGCATAACCCCATTTCCGGGCAGCTTGATAATCGTGATTGAGGTGGCCAAGACCAGCCCCAGGATGATATGCACAGTTGGCCCTTACCAGCCGGGTTCGGTATCGCACAACAAAATCTACTCGGATAGTGTGAATTTATCCACTTCGATGAGAACATCTTCCATTATTCCCTTTGGTATCTCGATGATCTATCCAAGAGATAATGTGATGAAGGTGGGCTTAGTTCCTCCCAACCCGAGCCGCCAGGCATCGGAAGGGCAGACCCATGCACCCACCTCAAAGTCCACAGCAGCTTTTCCAAGGCTAAAGTGCTCCTAATAGTTAATGAGACAGACAATCCCAATTGAAAACAGTCACCCAGTCTTGTATCGAGCGAGCACCAGCCTGAATGTAGCTCAAGCAGCTCCTCTGCTCAATAGCCCAGCCTCTCTTCACTTATACAGTCCTCCAAAATTTGGCAATATGTGTGGACTGTCATCTACACTCACAAGATAAACACTTTTACTTGTTCAGCCACTGAAGACTTCAGCCGGTCTATAGCCTTTTCTTAGCCTTAGTGCTTGAGGAAAAGGTGGGGGTGTGCTATTTTTCATTGCAATCTCCTGGGTCACCACCTCTTCCTGTTCAAATTTCTTTAGCCTCCCCGGGCCTTGTTCCATCAGTTGGGTACAAAAATAGATTGAGCTCTTACCACTTCTCAATTTGATAATTGCCTCGAATTCCTCATCCATCCCTGAATTCGCTCACCGGAGGAGCTCTTACTTCATGCAACTCGGGATTTGGTTGTTTCTAAGAGGAAATTTCCTTTTCCTACACCTCAAGCATGGTTAGTCTGATATTGAATACCGTTGTGCTATCATATTTTTGGAAATTTTCAATTTTATAAGCTGTCATGCTTTCGGGAAATTTCCGAGTGTGCTGTTCATTTTCATGAGTGTGATCACTATGTCAATTTTTTGATTAGCCTGGCATTCACGCTCTTGTTCCTCCACAAAGTTGCCCAACACCGTCAAAAACATATCTCAGTCCAATCCCACAGACACTTACATATAACTGGGTAATAATATTATGATCCATATGCCCGTTGTTACAGAGTACATATAGAGTGTTTCAGTCTGTAGAGATTAGTGGTTCCTTTTCCAATGGGGTTGTAGGTATTATCAGATGGGGTTGTGGTCAGGTGGCTTGTATTAGGCCCACAATATCGTTTGTTCAGCCACAAAGTCCCTCACTAAAGGAACACTTGGGCAATGCTCTCCTGGTGCTCGGGATCGACATAAACAAGGTGGTCAAGTTGGGGTGGAAAATAATGGTAAAATAAAAAAGGAATGAGAATTCACCAACACTTGTGATGTGGATCACAAGTTCAACAACTTCTCACTCACACTAGGGCACCATCCCCGGCAACGGCGCCATTTGATTCGTGCCATAGTAGGTGTACCGGAATCAACAATATTTATATCCTAAAACTCCACGCCATAGCGTTTTCTCACGCACAAAGATAGGCACTTTGGTGGTCACTCATGATGAGCCTGAAAAACACTTTATGAAAGATTTAAAATCATGTTTCATCTTGACTAGGGCTCTCTGTAAAAGTAATAACAGTGAGTTTGAATGGTCTAAAACTAGGAAATGCAAGAAACAAAGGCAAAAGTAATTATTCTGGTGTCTCAAACAATGGTCAGTCTTCACACAGAATAACCTCATATCCTTCCTGTCAGATATTATTTTATAATAGCTCTCAAACTGATCCAGCTAACATAAAATTTTTAACTCTAAAAGCTTTCTTCAAGACACAGATTACTATCCATTAATGCTCATGAAAACAATCTGTCTGACTAACCTACAATAATAAAAACCCATATAATTATGAGATAAATTTAGAAACAAGTACATCCACTGTTCTAAATGCAAGTGAAACAAACAACTGTGGTACATTACAAAGGATTTAAACCTAAAGTGAGATACAAAGAGACAATGGTAATAAATGCTCAAGTGTCAAAACAGAGAGGACAAAGAGCTTACCCAATCCTGTCCGGCTTGATCCTCCCCATGATGAGGAGGTTTGAGCGCATCCCTTGAGCTCGTCCCCGGCAAGCCATGCAGAAACGGAAAGAGAGAAAATGAGGGAAATCACAAAGGCGGGAGAGCTGGAAAGCTGGGCGCCACTTTATTGATTGATAGTGATCGACCGATTTTACAGAGCTCGACCGAGGCTTATATAACGCTCTCAGAGTCAAGGAAATTACAAAAAGCATGAAATAACAAATTACATCGAGGACAAGCTGGGGAAAATCACAAAAAGTAGTCAAAAGTTGGTCAACAAAGAATTGTGGCAGCCAAGGAATTTTCGCAACCTGCTAAATTCCCTCGTGAGGCTTGTGAAAATTGTGAACCTCGCGAAATTGCAGTTGCGAAAATTCAAGAATGACCGCAAAATCTCTCGCATTGCTCCCTCTCCTCGCTTTTAGCTCCAATTGCCTCGAACTTGTACATGCGCCGAGTTCGGCCTGCTTCTTCTATTTGAGTCGACTAGATATAATGGTGTAATTGGTTTGCAAAACTACAAAATAACCATATCTATACACAACAACTAGTGTCAATCAAGCTGATTAAGTTTGATTAGTACATGCAAAAAGCAGCCTAAAATCCCCAGAAGGGAAACAATAGTCAAAAGGCACTTATTTGGCACTTAATCTAGCAAATTTAATATTGTTTTCATACAAGAATACATGAGGTTTCTTACACTCACGCACGCAGCGGCAAAGAGAGTGCCACGCTGGCGTTGTCATTCGCGACGTTGGTGATGACCAAACCAATGTCGCTGACATCATAACTCATCGTTATGACATCGGCGAACCTCGCGAATCAACCATTAAACATCCAATGTCACGACACGGTCACAAGATTGGTCTTAGTGAGAAGAATTGAAACATTCAATGCCAAAATATGATCACAACCATTGTCATATAAGATCAGCGAATTTTCGCGGCAGCTGGTTCACGACCAATGTCATGACAGATCCCAAACACGATCGTTACATCAAAACAACCTTGGCGGCAAGATATCACTGAATGTCGATATCAAAACAATACTTCGGTTGAATCAGCAGTCTGGTGACGATTCACACCACGTTGTTTAATATCGCCGGCTGATGAGAGATTCACGTAATGCCAATATTCATAAAACAAGATCAATAAAATAACAATACTGAGCAAGACTCAGAAGAGCAAAATTAGTAAAGTCGCTGGATATCGCTACTTATTATCGCCAAGGCTTAAACATTAGAGATCTAAATATCCAATGTCGCATAACATCGACGCAGCGCCCATACGACCGCAGTTAAACGCGAGGTTCAACCGGCGTCACACATCCGTCCGCTAATGCCGCCGATATCGCGCCACTGATACGACGGGTTCAGAACATCAAGATTCAATGTCGCCGACATCGCGAAGCGTCGGCATGAACCAGAATCGACCAATGTCGCGACACTAGGTTAGTAATGTCATGACATCAGCTAAAATGATCAGAACAGTAGGTCCAATGTCACGACATCAAAGTTCAGTCACAATGAGCTAATGTCGTGACATCAAAGTCAACCCACGACGTAGTAGTTTTGATGTAGCGATGATGTCGCGACATCGCCATGATAGTAAAGCACAGGCAAGGATTCTTCTCGGGATTTTCGAACACCTAATTGTCGCTCATTCTTAGTGTCCGAGACTGAGCCTATAAATAGAGTTCCCCGGGAGTAGTGCATAACTTCCAAACTCATCAAGTTTTTGTGCTTTCTAGAGAGCTTTAAGTCCTCAATGTATATATTTTCTCTTTATTTTTCTTTTTCTTTTCCTTTTTTTTAGTTTGTTTTTTGATTTAGTTTTCTTATTAGAGTAGTGATTCGAACTGGGATTCTGAGCTGGATGAATGTATTTCAAGCTTATATTTATGTCTGAACTTCAATGGAATCTAGGAATTTTTCTGGAATTTGTTTATCTTTAGTTTTGATTACAATCTCAATGAATTTGTTTGATCAATTAGTCATTGTCATTTGTGATCCAGATTTGAAAGGCTAAGCTCACTCTTGGAAGAATTTGTTGTTAGGATTATTGGATTGTAATATTTAACATGTTTTGGGTATGAAATTAGAGTGATTTAACTGGTATTACTCCTACATTGAATCGGTTTCTAAATATCAATGTTTATGATGATAGAGATGAAAAGCATTATTGCTTTACTCAAGAATCCCATAGATTACGCATATTACCACCCGGAGTTAAAGAGCAATTCATTTAGGGGTAAATTACACTGATATTATTTGAACTAATGCACTTTATGATTACTTTGAAATATCACAGTGACGATCTAACTCCTAACTTGCCCTCCTGGGTGACAATAGGAGTGTGTTCCCGAGGGATATGATCCACCTACTGATCTAGCAGTTTAATTCTAAGAGGTTTCACCTCACTTGAAAAGGAACAATCTCAACCCTGTGTTAGCAGACTTAAATCAAGGGGAGAGAGGAATTCCTTGTTTCACTGACGACAGAGATACCAAATCAACTTCGAGAGGGCATGCATTATCCTCGTCTATGGGGGCAAGCACTAAGCCCTAAGAGATGCTCGTGGAAGTAATTAAAAGGAAAGCAAATTAGATCATAAAAGATGATCAATTGATACAAGTAACTCTTCAAACCTATTGTCTAGAGATAGAAGTGTAAAGAGAGGAAATGTGTGTGGTGTTAGGAGAAATTGCTACACTAATTTGCTCTAGACACCCGTTCATGTCCCATATATTTTATTTGGAACTTGGTAAAGTGATGGTCACAACACTGCCATTCCTAGTGTTATTTCAAATTCAATGAACTCTAATCATGTATTTTTAGAATTTCAATATTTCTTTTGATTCTCTTTACTTTAGAAGTTAAATATATCCCGGGAATTTGGAAGTTCAAATAGTGAGGATCTTGAGTAGTGGGGTAAGTAGTTAATCTGTCAAATTTTCTAATCAAATCTGGGAATGATATCTTAACTTAAAAATCCACTTTATTAATACTGTATAACCGGTGCACTACAAAGGATTTAGACCAAAAACCAATTTAAATTGCAAATTATTACCTAAACAGAAATAAATGTTATATATATCTCAATCAAACGCGTTTGGCGGATCGTTAGGATTGAAATAATTTTTATTTTATGTTGTAACTTAGTCAGCTGTCTAAAAGTTGATGTGTAAATTCAAACTTATCAAATAATAAATAAATCAAAGCTTATGGTGTCGTTGTCGGGTATTGAAATGAAAGTAAAGTTTAAAGATCAATATTCTTACCAAAGAGAAAATTGCTAGTTTTGATATTTTTCTTTTAATCTTTATCAAAATTTTCAAAAAATAAGTTTTAACTCGCAAAGAGTCGACTTAGCTACTGATCTTTTGTATGAAAGCATATCATAATATATTTCTGTTATCATTGATTTCACTTCTGATCTCGCTTATTTCATTTTAGAATTTCATCAAAGATGCAATAAAACCAAAGCAAACCGCTACCATTGACACCTATTGGAAAGGACACTGAGAAACCTAAAGAAACAAGAAGTGCTGGAATCAATCATGCAAGTACAACAACAAGAAACATCAGAACACTCCCAAATTTGGCACCAAGAGACCTTAGCTGCAGGATGATGAAGATTTCTAGAGACCGCCTCATCGATATGAATATTCGCATGAGTAAACCTCGCCATGTGAGGCCAACAACTTTGAGTTGAAGCTAGCTCTTATCACAATGCTGCAGCAACATCAGTAGACTAGTCATCCCAGTGAAGACCCCAATGAACATATGGGTAGATTTCTGAGAATGGCCAACACAGTGAAACTGAATGGGGTGAGACCTGAAGTGATAAAGCTGCAGCTCTTTCCATTTTCACTGAGAGATGTGGTAGCAACTTGGTTTGAGTCACTACCATGGACTGAACAACTAGGGAGGAGCCGATGGAGGCATACATGAGTAGATTTTTTCCTTCCCTCCTCACTCAGAGATTAAGAGAAGAGATTACTGTGTTCAAGCAAGGAGAAGATGAAAGCCTTTATAGTGCCTGGGAAAGATACAAGAGGTTGCTGAAGAGATGCCCAATGGATGGCATTGATCTAACTACACAGATAAACATCTTTTACCATGCCATGAATTACACCTCTAAGGGGATCATAGACGTAGCCTGCTATGGAGCATTCAAGAGAAAGAGTGTTGAAGAGGCCAACCAACTTATTGAAGATTTGGCTAAAAGAAACTATAGAGCTCCATCTGAGACTTCAGGGAGTAGCAGACTGAGAGGAGGTGGTGTAATAGAGCTGAATAGGATGACTGCTATAGAGGCAAAGCTTGATGCATTGAAGAACAAGTTTGGAAACCAGGAGAGGAGACTGCATTCAGCGCATTAAATGGGAACAGTGGAAGGAAATGAGCAAAAGAGTATCACTGTTGAGGGACTTGCTCATAAGGGTCCCTATCAAGTAAAGTAGGCTCGATTTGTGGGTAGAAACATAAGCTACAATTCTGCTTCTCCAACAACAATCTTCCAACCCACTCACACTAGCACCAAGGAACCACAAGAATTTCATATGGAGGCGAGCACAAAGAAGGCCAAAGACCTCGTAAAAGCCTATCAATAGAAGTAAGCTCCATATGGGTTCCAAGGACAACAGCAACATAGCAGCTAGAGAGCTGAGAATTAGGGCTAAAGAAGGTCCCAGTCTTTTAAGGAGCAGATGTTGAGCTTCATGGGAGAGAACAAAAGGCTGCTGAACATTCATGAATAGAATTTTGTTGAGCTAGCAGTATTCCAGGAAAATACAAATGTGTTTCAAGCTAATACCAATGCCTCTCTTTAAAATTTGGAGACACAAGTGGGCGGTCTTCTAGAAATGCAGAACTGGGCCAAAGGATGCCTCCCAAGGATACTAAGAAGAATCCTATGATTGTATGGCAAAGGACTCGAGGAGTGGTAGAGAGTTTGAAATGTAAAAGAAGATGAAAAGGAAGAGTGTGAAAGAAAGTGCCAAAGCAGAATTGAAGAAGAAATCAAGTTGGGCGCCTTTTAAAAGATTGAAGAGAGAAAAAGAAAGTGGTAAAGAACAGCCAGTAGAGGAAAGAAATTTGAAGAAGAGAGGGGAGGTGCAAGCATATATGCCCTTTGTTCCATTTCCTCAAAGGATGCAAGGAGCAAAGATGGAAGAGCAATTCTCTAGATTCTTGGACATGTTGAAGACGATAGAGATAAACATACCTTTTTCTGATACATTAGCTCAAATGCCTAATTATGCAAAGTTTCTGAAGGATATACTGAGTAAGAAAAGGATATTTCCTGAAGAGTAGTGGTGAGCTTGGCCACTTGCAGTGCAGTAATTAAGAAGAATTTATCATTGAAGATGCAGGATCCTGGCAGCTTCACCATCCCCTGCACCATAGGGAATTTTAAATTTGAGAAAGGATTATGTGGATACGATGAAAGTAAGATTGTAGAAAATTTGTTCTCACCGCCCCGACCGACGATGATTATAAAAACCCAATTCAACAATGAATGCATGAGACTTAGGTTGACCTACCATATTGAGGCTTATGATGTTAAATATCTGAATTCTAGTTTTGAAATTAGAGAAACAGTACTCAATCTAAAAGAAATAAGTGTAGAAAAGTCAAGCAAGAAGGAAGAGAAGGACAAGAAGTGAAAATCAAGGGAATAATTCAAGGAATTACCTAAACATCTAAAATATGCCTTCTTTAAGGAGCCGAAAGCACAACCTCAGAATCATAGCAAATGGACTTGATAGTAGAAAAGAAGTGAAATTGATCACTCAAAGTGAAGTATAAAGAAGCCATTACTTGTTACTGGAAGACTGGAAAAGTGGATAAGTCCTTCAATTTTCATGCATGAATCCTCCCAGAGGAGAATGCAAACATCAATTGAACATCGAGAATATTGAACCTGCAGATGAAAGAAGGTTTTAAAATGAGGTATTAAAAATGGTTGAATGCGTGATTTATCTATGCAATCTCAAACACTCCTTTGGTATTCAGCTGACAAGTACTCTTCCTATCGGGACAATCTCGCTGCAACTCCACAAGAACCTCCCCCAAGCTCTCGACCGACAAATTACCAGCTGTCGTTAAAACCTTTGAAACTGCCTTTGAAAATCACCGTGGTTGCAAAATTTTCAATTTTCTATCAAAATCACACCTTTAGATTTAACGAAATCCGCGAAGATAACGATCGCATCGATGGTCAAGCCCCAAAACAAAATCACCTCGTGATAAAAAAATACACTAATATTTCCAAAACTAACTACACAACCATAAAGGGACCTCTCACTATCAAAATATAAAAGATACAAATCAATCCAACATAATTCCATCAAGAACCTCGTTTTCTTTTTCTCAAACCCATGCAATGCATTATTTTTACAAAAGATATTTTACATACAAAATGTCACTTTTACTTTTTACTACGCTTACTTTACACCTATTTTAAGTATATATACAACACAACGCCTAGGACTCGAGGATCCTAGAAAGGTCTTCTACTTCGACACCCGCACCCGAAAAATTATTTTAAAAATAAATCCATGAGCCAAATGGGGGCCTGAGTACTACTATGTACTCCCAATATGAAAATCGTACGTAAATAGTTGTAAACTGCTTATGATAAAACCCAGTTTCTTTACAGTGGAAATCATTTCAAAACCGCTCTAAAACTATTTCGCCGCTAAAACTGCTCAAAACTATTTCGCCATGAAAACCGCTGGTGGCTACATTCGAAAGTGCTATATCAAAATCAAGTAATGAACCACCGTGGCCCATTTCGAAATACCCGACGTGATGCCACGGAACCCCACCGCAACACAAGTGGAACCTCGAACACCCGCTCAATATGGTTCATGAACACGGTGGGATATCATAAGCATAATGGAACTCTAGAATCAAAATGCCCTGATGGAACTCGAACCAAAATGCCCGATGGGAACCTCGGAACCAAACACCTCATCACCATGTACTGCGTCGCTTAATTCATCTATATACCCCGAATGTGAGAGGGCTACCTACTATATGGGCCATATACTATATCTAAAACCCCAATTGCCACTGCTAATATAGTTAGTCATCATAATGTGTCCCATAACCCTCGCTTATGCACAACTGAGATACATCTGACCGAAACCGAAATGCTGAATTTAGGGTTTTTAAGCAAACCAAAGCCAAACTGCTTTTAAGTAATCGAATCGAAATTTTCATCGAGTATAACAAATGGGAGGTAAAAATGCTTTACTCATTACATTGTATTTTCAAAGACTTTGCAACTTGTAATAAAATACTTTCATTCCTTCTGAATTCATTTTGAGTATTCACCTTTTTCACTAATTTCTTTTTCAATTCTCTGTCACACGTTATTTATCGTCGTATAGCTCCAATTGCCTACACACCATACAAATTTGTGTAATACACTCAGTTCAACGTTTTAACCATAAAACATACAAAGGGCTTTCAAAGCGACTATATCGAAGCGAACTTCGATTCTAACAAAACTTTACGTGCTAGTCACATTTGATAAGGACATTGAAAATATGAGGTGAAATTGACCAAAATGCCCCTACACATGAATTGCCCCATCAAAACTATCCGTTTTAGCAACTTTTTCAAATTAGACCACACACGTCAACACAACCAAGCAATTTGCACACTTGGTGCTACAATTAAATTTTTTCAGAAATTATGTAGGCACCAAATGCTATTGACAGGCATATGGTTAAATTCTAAAATCAAGGAACTTTCCATAGGGTCTAAAAAAACCCGAAAACATTTCTGAAATTTATGTTCGAATTTTCTGGATAAAATCCTGAATTTACAACCCGAACTATCCGAAAACAGTCCCGAAATTTAGCCCGAACTGTCCGAACACAGTCCTAAAAATTCCTAAAGATTCCTAAACTCAGTTTAAAAATTTTGGGACTGAAGTTTACCACCTTCACAAATCTAAGAAAATTTCGTCATTACATACAGCCTTTAGGCTCGAAATAACACAAGTAGGAAAATTTCCTACCTTTAAAGTTTGACAAAAATGTTAAGATATTGGTACCTACATCGTAGTTCGTCAGCAGAGTCCAATCCCCTTGGCTTCGTCCGACGAAAATCTACTTGGTCCGATTTTTATAAATCTGAGAAAAAAGCGAAGAGAAAAAAAATTAAATTAAAAAATCTCCCCCTCTCTCTCCTCACGCCCTTTCGTCTATCCAACCGTCCCCTTTTGATTTTATCCATTTTTTTTTTATAATCTTTTTCTTTAATTATTATTATTATTATTTGATAAATGATTTCTATTGCCTCATTCAACCGCTTCCCAAAAAATTTATTTATTTTTAGTTCACTTTATCAGAATGAACTAGATTGCCATTTCCCTACGCCTCCGAAATTCTTGTAAAATTTATCCTGTCATTGGCAACTGACACCTTAAATTTTAAAATATTCCGACTGCCTTAGAATTCAACGAATCTTTTCGGTCACTAGGATTTCGCATCGAATTTAACGACGCAGTCCGTTTCGTCATCCGAGATCTAGAGAATTTTCTAGCTTCCGAATCATTCCGTAATTTATTATTACATATCCTTTTGAAATCTACAACTGTGACTCACCCTCCACTTTCCTCCTTAATTGCAAAAGTGCCACAATTCTTTGAAAACTTTATAATTTCACCTTAAAAAACAAATTTCAAAATTTATTATGGCATTAAAATAGTTAAGGAAGCCCTTGGTGCACATATGCGATCTAGCATTTGCTACACATACCGTATTACACCTTATCAAGGGGTTTTACATACCATATGGTTCCCAAAAATGGTGGATTCACAATCATCATAAATGAGAAAAATGAACTCATTCCAACAAAAACTGTGACAGGATGGAGGGTGTGCATTGATTACAGAAAACTGAACACAACATCTAGAAATTATCACTATCCTTTGCCCTTTATTGATCAAATGATGGACAGGTTGGCTGGACACCCTTACTTCTATTTTCTTGATGGATATTCTGGTTATAATCAAATTGCCATAGCCCCTGAGGACCAGGAGAAAACTGCTTTTACATGTCCTTATGGCACCTTTGCTTTTAGAAGGATGTCATTTGGATTATGTAATGCTCTTGCCACCTTCCAAAGGTGTATGATGTCATGTTCTCAGATTTGGTGGAAGAGGCTATGGAAATTTTTATGGATGACTTCTCAGTTTATAGATCCAATTTTGAGCATTGCCTGAAAAATTTAGAGATTGTACTTCAGAGGTGCCAAGACAAGAATTTAGCTCTGAATTAGGAGAAATGTCATTTCATGGTAATGTATGAATGGTTCAGACACAAAAATTCTGAATAGAAGTTGACCAAGCTTAAGGTTTCTTTCATAAAACTCTGCACGGACTCATAAATATAAAAAGGGATAAGAAGTTTCCTAGACATGCTAGATTTTACATGTAAGATTTAGTAAAAGACTTCTAAAAATTTTCAAAACTATTATGCAAACCGTTGGAAAAGGATGCAAAGTTTACCTTAATAGAATCATGTGTCTGTAGATTGAAGGAAATTAAACTAGATTGGTCATAGCTCTATCATGCGCAACACTAGACTGAACAAAGAGTTTGAAATCATGTGTGATGCCAATGACTACAACGTGAGGCTTTAGGACAAAGAACAGAGAAAAATTTTCGCAGCAATGTATTATGCCGCGAACACCTTCAATGAGGCACACAAGAGAATCACTTCCGCAACTATAAAAAGAGATGCTAGCAATCGTGGTTTGCTTGTGAAAATTTAGACCATATTTTGGGTCCCATGCCATTATACACACCGACGCCAAAGAATTAAGTATCTAATGGCAAACCAAGACTGATCAGGTGGGTACTACTACTACAAGAATTTGATTTAGAAATCAAGGACAAGAAAGGAAGTGACAATGTGATAGTTGATCACTTGTCAAGAATGGAAAAACCTACTGAAAAGGAAAAAGGGATAGAAATAGAGAAAATTTCCCTAATGAGTAGCTTTTTCAATTGTCAATCTAATTACCCTGGTATGCTGATATTGTTAATTATTTAGCTTCTAGAATCATGCCACGCATTTCACACTAATAGAAAAGAAAGTCGAGAACTTATACAAGCAGTATATATATGAGATGACCAATGTTGTTTAGAAAAGGGATGTGATCGTATCATCAAGATGAGAGCAAGGTGATTAATGATAAATGTCATGATCATATAGATATTACTTGTGGAGAAAGAACAACCTTAAAATTCTTCAATCAGCAATGCACAGCCTACTCTATCTCGTAGACTATGCTGAATGGCTAAACATTATGATAGATGTCAGAGAATGGGCAATATAAATAGAAGAAATGAGATGCCCCTACAAGGAATCCTGGTGGTGCAGATTTTTTATGTATGGAGGATAGATTTTCTGAGACCTTTCCCACCCTCATTTAGAAATTCCAATGTATTCTCTTAGAATGTGACTTATGTATCCACAAACAAGAAAGATATAGCTTGTTCAAGGAATGATGCCAATAATCGTGAGTGGGGCTTTATTCAAAGAAATATCTTGAGGAAAATTGGCTACCAAGGACAATCATCAGTAATGAGGGAAGCCATTTTGCAAACAAGCTATTTGCAAAACTCATGAGCAGATATGGAATCAAACATGTTATAGGATTGGCTTATCACCCTCAATCAAATGGACAAGCAGAAATATCCAACAAGGAGATAAAGAGCATCTTAGAAAAGGCAGTAAGCACCAGTAGGAAAGACTGGTTAGTCAAGCTAGATGATGCACTGTGGGCTTATAGGACTGCTTAAAAATCTCCTATTGGAATGTCCCTATACAGGATAGTATTTAGAAAACCTTGTCATCTCCCTCTTGAGCTTGAATATAAAGGCCATCAAGAAATGAACCACATTTCAAAAGCCAAAGAGAAGAGACTACTCCAAATGAATGAACCGGAAGAGCTGAGAAATGAAGCATATGATAATGCCAGAATCTACAAAGATAAGACTAAAAAGTGGCATGATCAGAAGATTCTGAGGAAAGTGTTCAGAGTAGGAGAGCTAGTCCAACTGTACAATTCCTAGCTAAAACTTTTTCCAGGAAAACTCAAGTCAAGGTGGAGTGGTCCATACAGAGAGCTGCAATACCCCTTTGGAGTGCTGGATACTAAGTTCACTCGAGATGATTTAAAGTAAATGGTTAAAGGCTTGGCATTACCTTGGTGAAAAGACCAAATAAAGAAAAGTCCCAGATTTGAAGAGATCAGAATGTTGAAACAGAACACACTCGCAGCAATGTCTAATAAAGACATAAACGTAGCAACTACTCAGAGTGCAACCCAAGCAATTTCCATTTTCTTTTAGTGTGATTTTGTTCAATTTAGTGTTTTTTGAATAGTTTAGAAGTAGAGTAGTTTTGTTAGAATTTATTTGCAATTTATCTAATCACAATCTACTGAATGTCGTGATAATAGGTTGCAAGGATATTACAATGTACTTTTTTAAGCATCTCCACCAGATCAGTTATGCAAGAGTTAACTACAAAGGGGGAGTCTACTTCATTACTTGTTCTATGAAAATGATGCAGATAATAAGCCAGGGAGTGTAATTTATCTGAGTTGAAATTACACAGCTTCTATTTATCCTTTATTGAATAGTTATGTGGAAAATTTCTACAATACAATGAATATATGCTTAATCGATTGAATTGAAAAATCGAAAGTGTTACTGCTCATGCGCTTGAATCGGAAATTTTTTTTTTTTTCATATTGAGAGACTTATATTCACGGGCATAAACTGAAATTGTAGAAATAAAATGGGGAAAAAAAGTAAAAATTTTCTACTTGAAAGAAGAAAACTCCTTCTCAATGTCGCGACATCAACAACGATGTCGTAACACTGGTTCCAAAAATTTCCCTAATGTGGCGACATTATCGCAACATTGTCCCTATGTCGCGACATGAACATGTTAATGTCGTGACATCACATTTATAGAAGAAAAACACCAAGACTAATTCCGAAGAAATACTACATTATCGCAAATATCGTCAATATCGTGACATTGCATTTCCAATGTCACAACCGCGCCAATCTTGAAATTTAGCAATGTCGCGACATAGCAATTTCAATGTCACGACAATAGGTTAATGTCGCAACATAGCAATTTCAATGTCGTGACATCAGGTAAAGCCAATTAGAAACTTTGAATGATGTTGCGACATCACTCACTTGCATCGTCGCAGAACAGAACTCCAATGTTGCGACATTTCATTGAGTTACTTAGAACACAACTCCAATGTCACGATATTACAGTTAGGGCAGCCCACCTTTAAAAGGAACACTTCAAGAAATTTTCATTCTCAAACATAATATCTCAAACTTTCAAGCCCTACCATTTTCAAATTTCTTCAAAAATCTAAACCATGTCAAACCCTAACTCTCCATCCCTAGAAGAAGTTTTGGGAAACATCACAGCAGAAGTACTAGGGGAGAGAACAGAACAACAAGAGAACTTGGAAACCGTTATAGAGGAAGTGAGGGAGGAAAACGAAGAGGAAAAATAGGTTATATTGGAGGAAGGAGAAGCCAAAACTTTCTACTCCGACAAGGGAGCAAAAGTGTTCCAAAAGCATCTGGCCAAGAAGGGCTTTGTGGTGGAAAGAGCCTTCAAGCAGTTGGTGTCGCCATTCAAGGAGGAAATTGAGCGATGGAGCTGGGAGAAGGTGAGCCAACATAGGGAGCCAGGGGTAAGGGCTCTCATCAAAGAGTTTTGCGCTAATCTAGGCAAGCGGAAGAACCTGACATGCTATGTCGGCGAGAGAGCCTGATCTCAGGGGAAAGGCCCCCAACCCTAGCCGAAACTAGTGGGCGAAAGTGCGCAGAAAGCACTAGCCTCAGAGAGCTCAAGGTTCACGGCGTGAATCGTTAGAGAGCTAACAAATGGTTTGGACAATGGCAAAGGACCAAACCATCCATTAACGCCATACTGACATATTGATTTGACTCCGAGGCGCTAATAAGGTATGGTTCATTTTGTCAACTCGTTTCATTCCTCAAAGCATGCCTCAACTATGAGACAAGACCGTACATGGCCTGTATGCTGATTGGTAAAGGGGTGTTGTCCTAATGTAAGATAGTGGAATAATCCATTCTAGACTTTCCCTGATAATGCACTTCACAAGGAAGCATCCCCTCACCAAATTCTCTTTGATTATCATTCCTCCATAGTAACATTCATGAGATAGAGGAAAAGCCCAAGATTCTCCTCACTCACTGAACTGCAAAACTCTAGCACAGGATGAAGAGGTAAAGTGAGAGCAAGAAAGAGGAAAGAGAGTAGCTACAAACTCGCCAAGAGGCAACCCCCGCAATGAGGAAATGGTTTCTAAATTAAAGAAGGGTTTCAAGACTGTCTAGATAACCAATTCTCTCCCAAGGTCGAAGAAACAAAGGTCTGCCGTAACATAGCGTAAAGAGGGAAGAGCAAGAGAGCACTGACTGAGATGCCTCTCCACTTAACAGAGACAGAGAAAAACAGATGAGGATTGGTTAAACTCAAGGAAGAGTTTAGATGGAGAGATGAGAATCATTCTGAAAAATAGAAAAAGAGAAGAAAAACCCAAGTGAGCACTTCTCCAAAGAAAGAGATGAGAGTGGGTTAAATGAGCTGTTAATATGCTAGGATGTTACTGAGGGTTGTCAAAGAGAGTGGGAAAAGGGTTTTGCTCACGATCGCTGAAAAGATACTGGAAGTCGATCAAAGAGAGATTCAAAGAAAAAGAAATGGAATAGAACTCGTCCAAAAAGGCGGGTTTCCTAGGTAACTCCCATAAGTGAACAATTTAAGGAAATCAAAGCCATCATCTTAAGATGGATGAAAGCTAGAGTCCCCCCCTGAACTTATGTGAGAAACTGGATTGTGAGAGCATTAATTTAGTTGAACCGTAATATGATAAAATGTATCAAGCCCAAGGTGAGTTTGAGAACCCCAATTTATTGGGTAGAGGAAAATGAGAGCTCACAAGCATCACATATCAACACAAGAATGAATCTCTTTATAAGGGAGAAAGTGGCTCAATTGGAAAATCGAACCTCAACCCTAAATCTGCTCCCTCTAAAGCCAAATACCTATAAGTTTGAACTTGTCAATCTCAAGCCCCTCAAAATACCAAAGAAGAAAAAAATAAGCTCTATTTCTCTCAATCCCTCTCTCTCTCTCTCTCTATCCCTTCATCTCTCTCTATCTTTCTATGGTCATGCTTAGACTTGTAATCCATTCATTATAATTCTTCACTCCTATAAATAAAAGGCACTTTTGAATTTTGTGTGTAATTTCTTACTTTTTCTTATTTTCTTTTAATTTTACATGTTTGAGACTATACAAATATGAGCCTGTGTTTTTTTTTTTTTTTTAATAAATTAGAATCCAGTGTGTTGAATGTAAGAATGATGCAGAGTTGATATGTGATTGAAATTTTTTTGATGTTTGTTGCATATTTTCTGAAGGGGGCTGGGATTGCTTATTTGATGACTGTGAGGAATGGTTAAGGATAGCACAGCATGCTATTAATCAAATGAATCGAATTGATTAATCATAATGAATCAGAAAGTTGAACAATAACACAACAATCTGTTTTAAACCAAACAAAGCAGAACTCTTAAAATGAAAATGGACTGAAAATTAAAACTAGGTTTTGTTGTGATGTAAAGGATAGACATAAGCCAAATCTCAGATTTTGAAAACCGAAATTGAAATCAAAGCTAATAAGGCTACTAATTCAGTCGATGAACAAGATAGCTCGTAAATGACTAAATTAACACATTAGTCTTAGGTACCTTGAAAACTGATTGTGCAAGGTTAGAATACTTTATAGGACTTACTATATTAGTAAATATCAAAAGGTCCGTTAGAACTTGATGCATTATATTCAAGTGCGAAACTTAGGCATTACTAAACTTAGTAGAAAATGATTTAGACCATCCTCGATGCTTGAGACTTTTAAATACTACCATTTGATATGCTATATGCATATACTCTTAGTGCCTATTTTGAGCCTAATGTCATTTCATCATTACTAACCACAAAGAATAACCTTAAACCTTCATTAAGTCTTACCTATAGTGGGAACTCCTGATTTACTCCAAAACTACAGATCGTAAAATGATCAAGAGGATAAGCTTAGGAGTACAAATTTGAATCGAAATTTAAAGAGAGAACAGAAAAGATGGAAGGAAAACAATTGAGAAAAGATGTACTAAAGGGGGTGCACAACATAAAATTGAGAACCTAAAAAAGAATGGCAGCTTAAAGGAGGAGTGAGTTTTACCTTGTAACCTGCTTACCTTGAGCAATTAAGTCCTTAGGGGTGTTGCTGACCCAACACCTAGCACCTTAATGCCAACTAGTATGGGAGTTGCTGACCCAAAGCTTGTTAAGTGGTAGTAGAAAGCTTAAAAAGGTAAAACATGGCACCACTCCAAACCTAAAACAAAATGACAGAAAAGAGCTTCTGAAGTAGAATTGAAAATAGTAGTGGAAAAGAAAAATCCAAAGAGGAGAAAATGCGTGTAAAATGCAAATAGAAAAGTTTATGGTGTTTGGTGCACATTTAGAAAAACAATAAAAATAGGATGAGCGTTGAAGGAAAATGTTGAGAAAATATATGCAACTGGTAAACTTAAGCCTTAAATGCTCAAATATCTACCCAAATACCCTAGCCATTACATTACAAAGCCTAAAAGTCCTATTTGACTCTAAAGGTTGTAATGCCTACATTAGTAGAGAATAAAATGACCAACAAGCCTATGGGACCTAAATTGCTTTGAAAGAATACAAGTCTGCAAAGTGATTCTCATAAAGCTAACTGATTTTCAAATGAGTCATAAAGGGAAGACCAACACAAACTCATAGAAACAAGAACTATATCTATTTATTAACTATAAATTGCATGTCAGATGAATTATTCAATTAAAATTTAGATTCTCAAATGAAGCTTTAATTTAGGAATTCTATGTATAACTAAATACTACTAAGGCCTAAATGCTGATCTGATTGATAAGATGACTAAAGTAAAATTTTCCTTAAATTTTATTATTTGAGGACAAACAATTAGCCTTTTCTTTGCTTGAGGACAAGGAAAACTTGAAGTTTAGGGGAGTTTGATGAGTCTAAAACTCATATATTTTTAAGACCATTTTTCAAGTATATTTTAGGCTTAAAAGTTCAGTTTAATGTAAAGACAGGCTTTCACTCCTGATTTATGCCTCAAAGAACAAGAAAAGAACAAAAAATTCAACATAAACTTCCAGCGTTGTGCATAAAGGCCAATGTCGTGACATGAGATTTCCAATGTCGACATAGTCTGTGATTACCACAAAGAGGGAAGGCAAATATGTTAATGTCGCGACATCATCTTACATTGTTGCGATTATTCAAACCAATGTCACGACATCATAACTCAATATCGCAACATTAGAAGAAGCTTCAGCAATCAAACTACATCAGACATCCAATGTCGCGACATCTCCACGACATAACTACAACATTGGTTGTAGTGAGAAGAATTGAAATGTTCAATGTCGCAACATCATAACTCAATGTTGCAACATCAGCAAGGATTGTTAAGTGGTATTATCAATTTACCAATGTCGCGACATCACCACGACATCGTGGTGACATCAGAACAAAGCCTCAACAAGAGAAGACGTCAATTGAACAACGTCGCAATATCAAAGTAATGTCACGACATCATATCAAATGCCATGAGGCGTTTAACTGACCAATGTCATGACATCGCCACAACCCTCACGGAGACATCACGTAATGTTACGAATACTCGGTCACAGACTAATAGGAAATGTCGCGACATCAAAGCAAGAATTTAAGAGCATAAATTACCAATGTCACAACATTGCTACAACATCAACCAAGGCTTTAACACTAGAGATCTAAACATCCAATGTCGTTACATCGAATTAATGATGTCGCCGACATCAGCCAATGACATCACGAAAGCGGCATCGAATACGTAAGATCTTAAACGTCGCGATGACACCAAGGTGGTCAAGATGAACTTAACTCGACCAATGTCGCGACACCCGGTTAGCAATGCGAACGCGAAATGAAATGACTGTGAACAAAGATGTCTAGTGTCTAGCCATCAAGACGACATCAAAGTTAAGTCACAATGAGCTAATGTCGTGATACCAGAGCTCAACCCCACAATAGATGAAGTGCTCTGATACCTGATGACGCCACTCAACATCACATGATAGAAGTGTTAGTGCGTGATTCTTTCCTTGATATTCGAATGCCAGAATTATCGCCGTTTTAGGCCCAAGACCTAAAGTCGTATAAATAGAAGTTCCTGTAGTGAGCGTAGCCTAAATTATTTTTCATCAAGTTTTTATGCTTTTTTGGGATAGCTAAAGTTTCATTATATATATGTTGTTGTTATATATATATATATATATATATATATATATATATATATATATATATATATATATATATATATATATATATATATATATATATATTTCTTTTTATTTTTCCTTATTTTTAATTTGTTTTTGGATTTAGTTTTCTTATTAGAGTAGTGATCTAAACTGGGATTCTGAGCTAGATGAATGTATTTCAAGCTTCTATTTCTATCTTAACTTCAATGGAAATTGGGAATTTTTTTGGAATTCATTTATCTTCAGCTTATTTGCAATCTTAATAATTTGTTTTGACTAACTAGTCTCACATTTGCATCCATATTTGAAAGGATAAGTCACTCAATAAGAATATGTTGTTAGGATTGGCTGATTTGTAATATTTAATGATGTTTTGGGTATGGAAAACTTGAGATTTAACTGGTATTACTCCTAAGGATTGACTGCTTTTTAACATCAAATGTCGTACCTAGAAAAGAGGCTATCATTGTTTCACTTTAAATCCTTTGAGTGACACAGAGGACTACTTGAGAGCAAATAGCAATCACTTGGGGGTAAATTGCACTGATATTATTTGAACTAATGCCCTTTTAGGGATTACATCGATATATCAGCTGTGTGATGATCTAACCCTCTGATCATGTCCCTCTCGGTGACAATGTGAGTGTGTTCAAGTGGATATGAACCACTCACTGATTCGTATAGCACTTTAGAAAGGTTTCACCTCAGTTGAAGAGGAACAATCTCAACCCCGTGTTAGTAGAGATTCTAATCAAAGTGTGAGGGAATTCTCAGTCTCTGAATTGATGGTCAGAGATACCACTTGAACTGAGAGGGGCCTGCATTATCCCTCGTCTATAGGGGCAAGTGAAGCAATTTCCATCCTAAGAGATAGCTATACACTAGCAAAGAAAATAGCCTCGATCTTTTAAAGAGACTAATTCACAGGCAACTTCAAACCCCATCATTTAGAGATAGAAGTGTCGTAAGCTAAAGAGTGAAATGTGTGGTGTTAAGAGAAATCCATTGCTACACTAATTTGCTCTTGGACAATTCCAAGGTTCATGTCCCATACTTTATATTTTATATGGAACTTCCAAAGTGATAGTCACAACACTGTTTTCATTCCTAGTGTTATTTCAGTCCAATAAACTCTCTAATCATGTATTTTAGAATTTCATTATTTCTTTTATTCAATTTTTACTTTAGAAGCAACCTATCCAAAATTTGAAGTTCAAATAGTGAGGATCTTGGAGTAGTGAGGGTAGTTAATCTTTTTCTAATCAATCCCCTATAATAATATATGGACTCTTTAAAAATCCAATTTATTACTTATGACTCAAGAACTCTTATGTTGATTTAGACCAAACCAATTTAAATTGCAAATTATTACCTAAACAACAAAACAGATTTTTATATATATTCAACAAACAAGTTTTGGCATGACTGCTTAGATTGAATAATATCCAGTTTTTACACATAACTCGGCAAATTTTTACCTATGTTGATATAATCAAGTCATCAACACAACAACTTCACCTGGCTTGTTAAGATCCGGGACCAACACTCGAAGGAAGAATCAATAGAAAGGGGTTTTGAAAGGGTACCATTGACAAAATCAAGTTTATTCTTGGCATTGAGGGCTATAAGCATAGCCTTACTCTAGGTGTTAGAGGCTCGCTTCATGAGGGGTTTTGTTAGCACCCTTGATCAGTCGATCCTCCTCGGGCATCGCATCACAACATGAACCCGAAAAAGGTGATCCAATCATTAATTTGCCTCGCTACCTCTCCTGTAATGATTAAGTCAAAGAACAATGGAGAAGAAAAACATAGAGTTTTCAGACACTCTCAATGCCTTTTACCTTTACGGATATTCTCCGATTTATAAGGCATGATTCATTAATCTTCCTTTGATTTTAGGAATAAAATCTCTTAATTTTAGAGATAAAATCTCTTCCTTCCTATTAAGGATTAACCTTCCAAGCAGTAAGGGATTTGGAAATTGGGAAATCCGCTAATAAATATCTTTTTCAGATATTTTTCATTTATGGGAGCTTATCCATAATCTACTCCCATATGCAATAGAGATGGTCGTTGAGTAATTAACTTTAGATTCGGCCTCCCCAAAGCTATCTATAGTATAATCGCTTTCTCAAACGTGCTTCAAGACTTTCCTGTCTGATATCCCCGCCTAGTCTTAATATTTGTAAGTGGGAAGCCATCAAGCTTCATAGCATGTGCTGCGATCCTCAGCCCATCAAGTACCGTGCCCAAATATTATGGTACTCGTAATGCCCCTTTTCCCTAGTCAGCATTTGCGCTTTTAAGGTTGGGGGAAAGCACTTTAAGGTGTTAACTGGGCCAGGAAAGTCAAAAGAACTAGTGATAATTAATATACATTGAACGTGACCGTAGTGCCTGGGGTACAAGGCGCTGGAAGCGATGTTTCAACATGTTCAAGGGCAAGATGATGTCCCGATAATACATTTTTAATGCGTTTGTTGGATGTTTTGCCCCTTTATATATGCTGGGGCCTGAAAGCTCTCTTTACGAACTCACGAAGCTCTCGCTCTATTGCAATTTTCTTTTTTCCCTTGCTTAATGAATTTTTTTAAAGGAATCATCGAAGATTCCTTAACAACTTTCAATTTTCCAGTGAGTTTTTTTTTTTTTTAAACTAGATTGTATCTCCTTCTTTGTATTTTTTGTGCTTATCTGCGGGTATTTCGAAGTTAGAAAGTTCTCGTTTCTTCTCATGGGTGTGAACTTCGTTTGCCGATGGGGTTCTTAGGTTTTGTCGCTAGCGGGTTGTTAGACCTTCAGAGGGGGATTTCTTTTGTCTTTTAAGGGTTTTTATATTGATCCTCCTTTAATATCCTTTCTGTTTGCCATAGACTCGTGAGAGGTCACTAAGAGGCTTCCCACCGCTTACGCCGGGCGAGGAGGTAATCCTCGGGAACGTCCACTCGTGAAGCAACCTAGTCGGGCCACCTGAATGTGAGAGGATTCGAGGTCCTTTCGTACAAGTTCCCGCTACCATCGATTGAAGGTGGCTCAAACAGAATCGCTACCTCAACCATAGGAGCCGAGTATAAACAGCCTTATTTTAATCCCGGAGTAGTTTGTCAGCCGGACTTCGCCTCTCGTCCCTTCTTTGGTGAAGCAGTTTCTACACTTTACTAAGGCACCTCCTGCACTCAAACATCCGAATGTCTTTCAGATTCTAATGGGTTACATTGTGCTAAACTCTCTTTACCAATTGGATATTTCGCTAGTAGAGATTTGTTTTATTTACACTGTTGATCAAAGTCGCCATCTATGTCGGCCCATAGTCCCCGACTACAATTTGTAACTGGGCTTCCGGACTCCCCTAAGACTGAAGTGAAAGGGGTTGTTTTGGTTAAAGGTCTGTTGTACGAGACGTCAAGCTCTCTAGGGCTTTCCTTTAATTTGAACCAGTCTCTCTCGTTCCCAGGTTTGTTTCAACTTTGTGAGACTTGTACATTCCTAGGTCGTCTGTGTTTTGACATGCCCTTCTTTACTGAAATTTTTATAAGTAGGCACAGGCGAGGTCGACTGGTGAGCTGAGTAGAGAAGGCCAGTCTGAAGCTCATCAGACGGCTTCTAAAGATCATTGAGGGGGAGCTCAACCACAAGCTCCTCTTATATGTGAAGAACTTGCGAGAATTAGGAGCTAACCCTTTCCCTTACATAGTCCCCGTTGCCAACAAAGCTTGTTAGGGGTGAATATTTCATTCTCTCTGACCTTCTAAAGTCGATCCTGTGCAGTGCTTCTTCCCAAGTGGAAGGTCATATTTCCTCAACCCGAGACCGCTCAAGGAGCCCTTGTTAGTTCGAAGCCTACCCCCCAAGAGGCAGAGAAAAAGAAAAGAAAGAAAGTGCATCAGGCTGTTGATAGATTCAGGCCTATGTGCATGATTAGAAGGCTTTGTGGATGGGGTGGATCCAAATTTCAGTGAGCCGCCGAGGAGGGAGGGCGAGGCATGCTTCAAATTTCGCATCGGATTTGTTGCCTTGATGTGCAAGCGAGTTGCGAATCTTCAACAGGAGACTACTCCCGGCCGTACACTGCTAGGAAAACACCTTGATTTGATGCATAAATTATCGTGCCATTACCTCCGATCTCCAAAGGTCTAAACCATTTCTAATGTCGCGACATTGAATTTCTGAGTTCCGCAAATTTCGAAAGATCGCAAATCAAGGTCGTGGTGATGTCGCAGCATTGAAGGTTTATGGTCTATCTATTTCAACTGATGTCGCAATGATGTCGCGACATTAGAGTAACTGGCATGACACTCTCCACACGATGTCGTGACATGGTTCTTCTAGTGTCGCGACATTGCTGTTCTGCCTCTTTGTTATTTTTACTGCTTTTGTTTCTTCTCTCAAATTTCTAGAAAACAGAAACTTCAAGAAATCTGCATAATTCAGACATTAAATTGACTTTGCCTTAAAAAACATAATTTTAAAAACAATAAAATATGGGAGTTTGTTCCCATCAACTCTAAACTTAAAAGTTTATTAACCCCAAGCAAAGAAAAGGCTATTTGTTTGTCCCTCAAACAATAAAATTGATTTTTAAGGACATTTTTCAATTGAATCATCTTTTCGTAGCTTAGCACCTAAATTCCCAATATTTCAATCGTGATTGACACTTTAATTAAGTCATCTTCGTAACCAAAATTTTCAATTTTGACTAATCAAGATGTAAATTCACAGTTAATAAGGCATACGCTTCTTACTTTGTGAGTGAAAAGGTCATTTCCTTAAGTAGACTATCTAGATATTATAAATACGAGAGTCACTTCATGCTATAATGGTATTTTTTTTTTTTCAAAGTAATTTAGGTCCCATTGGCTTATTGGTCATATTATTCCTTTACTTAATGTAGGCATAACATAACCCTTAGAATCAAATAGGTCTTTAAACTGTAACAAAATAGTAATGGGCATATAAATTTGATATTTTAGGTCTAAATTTTACCAAACTATATACATTTTTTTCTAGTGATTTTGTCTTCTAACCGCTCCTCCTTTCTGTGTCTAATAAAATTAAAAATGAAAATGAAA
The DNA here is from genome assembly GCA_016808115.1 of Tetrastigma voinierianum. Classification (NCBI taxonomy): domain Eukaryota; kingdom Viridiplantae; phylum Streptophyta; class Magnoliopsida; order Vitales; family Vitaceae; genus Tetrastigma; species Tetrastigma voinierianum. Next base: position 38,630 of record JAEQBH010006184.1, read on the forward strand.
ATTTTCTCAAGAGCACCTAAACCTGATATACACATCTTTTCTTTCATGTTTCCCGTGATTTTTTTTCTTTTTCCACTTTTGTATCTATTTCGTTTCTACCATAAGCTATTTCCCTATTATTTTATTTTAGGTTTGGAATGGTGCAATGTTTTACCTTTTCAAGCTTTAATAAATTTAATGGGCTAAACAGCAAACTCCCATACCAGCTTCAGAATAGATGCCAGTGTAGAACACCATGACTTAATACCAAGGTAACGTTATAAGGCAAAACTCAATTTTCCTTAAACCCAAGGATATTTTCTGCTTCTCATTTTTCTCGTTGTGGACCTATTTTGCAATAACTTTTCTCAATTGCTTTCCCCTTCACATCCTTAATTCTCCTCTTCATTTCTAAGAATCTAATTTGTACTCCCAAACCTATCCTCTTGATCATTTTTGTTGCATTGATGCGGGAATTTTGCAATCAAGGTTGCTACCTGAAGGCAAGACTTAAGGAATAGTTGAAGGTTCTTCTTGGTGAATTTAATTATTAAAAATGGTATTAGCTTCAATCAGCGGTATTTCAAAGTATGCTGATAGGTATATCAAAGGTGGTGTGCTTTTGAAAGGCCCCAAACCCCCATGATGGCCTAAATCATTTCCTGCTAGTTGTAATGCTTAGGATTTCACCTTGATTAATAATACAACAAGTTAACAGGCCGAAAACGCGGTGTGTAAAATGAATGCCTATGTGCACACCGCAGCCCCGGCAATATGGTGAAGTGTACTTAACGTGACGTGATATCGATCCACGTGGGAAAGGTGAATCATCATGATACCTGCTACACATAATATCTCAATAATTGATTCTAAGGTAAAACTGTTTAAGTAAAGGAAACTACAACTAAGCTATTGATTCTATTGAATTAATGGTAATGGCGCCTCAGGGTTAAATCTCCCTCATCACGCCCTACAATGGATTACTTCAAAGACATTGTTAAGTCCAATGACATTGTAATATGTCAATGGCGAGGTGATCTTGCCTACGAGATATCCTCTCTCTCGAGGCATATCCGCCATCCCCGGAATAGAACTATACATCTTTATCTCGACTGCATTCGAAATGCTTAAATGTTCTGAACCTCTAAACACCTTCTGTGTTCTGAACATTCATTAATCAATCGCCAAGCATTTTTAATTGTGATTCCTCAATACTCAATCTCTTTAATTAATTCCAAAGCATTATACAACATCACGACATTATCATATAATTGCAATACAATATAGAGTAGATATGACAAATCAACAAACGGAATAACACATGAAAGGATCGCTTTAACCATTAGAAGTGTGATGGTAGCTCTGATAAACTTGCAGTGAGATCTAGAACATCATCAGAGAAAAGATCAAATTATATAGTATTAAAAAACATCAAAGATATTATCCAAAAATAATATCTAACTATAAGAAACGGTCCAAATCCCGAGTACTCCTCCAAATCTGGCCGACTGGGCTTCGAATTCAAACAGGCTCTTCTCGTGATGCCCCGATACCCTAATTTCTGCTGATTCACTACTTAAATGATTATGCGGCGATTATTGATGTCGCGACGCAGACGCCGCGACGTGACAACTACCGCTTCGCTTCTCATTGGTTCTAAACTCAAGCTCCAAAAGTCGCCTTAACGCTCCAATGAACCCGTAATCACACCAAACACAAAATCAGTGGATCTAGCCACAAAACTATAAAATTATTATAAAATAAATGTGAAAATGATTTAACCGATCGCTGGGAAAGTGTAAAGAGATGGAGTGTTTTAGGCACTCATCACACCCTCAAACTAGTTTCTCGTTTGTCCTCAAGCAAGAACCGACTCTAGACAGACACACATACAATCCGACATAATGTAACTGATGATGCACATCTTTGAAAAATAATGGGATCGAAGTTGGACTGACTCACGCTACCTTTGTTTGCTCGATGTTCGGTGAAGGCATCTGAATGTTGACTTTCGGTAAATTCGATTGAGATAGAATTGGCCGACTAGTGCATAATCCCATGGTGTTCGATAGCCTTTCCCAAAAACCCTATGTGCTTATAGTGAATGGCCTCCAGAATATGCCCCTGGGATTCCGATGCCCCCGAGCTTAAGCTCGGCTTCTTTATTAGGAAAGAGCTAGCTAGGAAAGGATAGGAGCGGCACCCATTTATGCATGTCTTCATGCCCAGAAATTTCCTACGTACCTAAAACAAAATGGAAGAAGACACAGTGCGAGAAGTTAAGTAGAGTGTTCTGGCAGCGGGGATCCGTGGTGGCTCACCGGTTGGTTAAGGGGCACTTGGGGGCATTCGATTCCAGCCCTAAACTTCGCGAACACTCAGCCAAGCTCGAGGCCCTAGGTTGCGTGGATGGTGCATCTTACGTCATGTAGCGGGCGGTGGAAGTGTGACTCCCAGGCCCGGTTGGCCAGGGGCATTAGGCTTTGATAGGCCCCTCGGTGTGCGGGATTAGATTGGATGATCCAGCTTATTCCCTGTACGCATATACCTATTTTTGTCATATTTTTCTTTTTTCTCTTTTTCCTATTGTTTGTATTTTCTCTTATAAATCTTTTTGGTTGGGACGATGGCAATCCTCCTTTGGATTAGGTGTCCATCACTCAAATGGTTCAATCTCCTAGTTGGATCGAACTTTGTAGTTGGTTCTAAGACCTATGCATATTCCTAAAGTCACTAGTGTGTGAGTGTGATAGGTTTTTTGAGAACTGGCTTGACTACCCGAATTGACCTACCAGCCCTTTCTAACTATTCAACCTAATTACCGAAAGTATCGCCAACATGTATTTAATCAAAAGTTTATATGAATCCAATCCAAAAATGATCCTCAATATTCAATATGGCACACAGATAATGCCAATTGGTTACATGCAAGCATCGTCCTAAACACACGTTGAATTAATCTTAACACGATGACTCATCAACATGAAAGTGTGATGCCAAAATAAACTAACACTAAACCCAAACACCACCAATACTAAATCAGAGTAAATACTAAAACAAAAAACACAACTAATATGCTGGGAACAAAACTAAAAATACCGCATACTACTTTGAAATTAAAAAACAATAAACAAGAACAAAAACATAGTACTCTATCAACACATCCCCAGTTAAACAACAAAATAATAGATCTCAAATGTCCCCACCGTAAGATATAAAACAATAGAGAGTAAGGACTCCCCCAAGACTCACCAACAGGCGGCGGAGGCCGGTGGAAAGCCGTGAGCCGGGTGAGCGCCCGCATAGACCGCCGCCGCAGGAATGATGGCCTCGACGCCGATTGTCCGCATGTCGCACGCAACGCCCATATCTGGGTACCACCTTCGCGGGTGGGTGCTCTGGGTCCCATCCTTCACTCGCTCAAACGTCGTGAGTGAGAGCACCTGGTCCCCACCCGGGCAGAATGGTGGAAAAGAGGAAACCGCCGCCCGAGCCAGGCAGTGTGTGGTAAGTGAGGAGGTGGGTGTGAGACAGGTGGTGGTGGAGGTGGGTATTATAGGATCGTCATGCCATCCCGGTGTCGCCAGAATCCAAAGCGAGCCCGATAATCGGGAAGCTTGTCTCATTCAGGACTCGTGGCCCGAGTCAGAGACCTCAAGACGCGGACACTGTGTGTCCATGACCGCGCGGCCTTGATCGGATGGAAGCCAGTTCCTCATTGTCGCTGGTATACCCCGCTGTTTGCACACAAGCTAAAAAATCGTAAAGGGGTGCCCTGCAAAGTTCATCTTCGTTGCCTTGCTATGGAGGATAGCATCCTTCTATAACCTGCCCAACATCAATGGCATATCCCCGGATGACACGGTTGAGCAGTGGAACGCTAGGTCAAGCCACTCACACATTCGCCGCCTGATAAGACGCGCAGCGTGACAGCGATGCCAAACCTTGGGAATGGTTCGAAATTGACCGCATGGCCCCGCGACCGCGATCCTTCACTCACCCCGCTCGTCAATGCCGGATGACCTCACGGGTAGCTCGGGATGCTCACGAGCTGATCAGCTGGCACTGGGACATGCTCTAGGCCATAGCTATTGGATCGACCGCACCGGTCGACCACACCTCACACCCTAACTTTGAGGACATAAAAGCCAAAGCTGGCGTAAAACCACGCACGCCACTCACCGCCGCCGATGGTGGTCGCATGTTGGCCCACCACCCCTAGCCTCGATAGTCTTTTCTGAAGAAATCATCAGTGATGAAACCCTTCTTAATGAATGAATGCTTGTAATGGTGCCAAACTCCGCTTCTAAATAAGACTCATATTTGCAAACCGGGCAGGAATCAATGCGGGAGTCGGCCCGGTCGATTCATTGCAGTAACTTCGCCTCGCGTACATAGTGACCTAGACACTGTGTGTTGGATTCTGGCAAACACAAACACCTAATGTGCTAGAAAAACTAACTAAGACTCAAGACTCAAATTCCTAACTCAAGACTCAAGACCCTACTCTAAACCTAATAGACCCCTAAACGAGCACCTATCAGACCTCGAAAACCACCCTTTGAGTATAAAGGACCTGTGAAGATCTACCCAAAGGCCAGAACCGAGTTAATGCGGTGGTGGGAATGCCACAAATGACCGTGAACCAGTGGAAAAGGGTGGTCGGTAGGGACACAATGGTGGTCGGAGAACAATGTCGTGATCTCCGACCGTTGTGAACAGCGTCTCACAGTCCGGGCGAGCACGTGCTCGTGATAGCTAGGCTGCGATTTGGGGTGTGTGAGGTGAAGAGCCAAAAATGAAACTGCTCTTACTTAAACAGGGCAACGTCAGATGCGGCGGGTCACGTCACGACGTGGATGTGAGAGTTTGCTCAGGCAACGCCGCGACGCAAGTCCACGCCGCGACGGATGCAGTCATATGAAATGACGCCGCGACGTGAAGGATGACGCCGCGACGCGGATCGAGGTTTGTGCAACCACGCTGCGACGCGTGAAAACTCACGTCGCGACGTGACAGAGGGGTGTACAAATTGACGTCGCGCGACGTGGCGGAAAGTTCACACGCCGCGACGCGATTGTGAGGGTGATGAATTTGACGTCACGACGCAAATCCACGCCGACGGATAGAGGTGTTAAAACTGACTGAGCTTTTAATTGAAAACCACGTCGCGACGCAACGCAGGGTGTTAATTTGACGTCGCGACGTTGGGAACTAATGCGCCGCGACGTGACGCAGAAAAAAACTAGCCGATTGCATATTTCATGAACATGAACCCCTCTCTCAGACTTATGACACTTATGAGCCAGAATGCGTAGCTGCTCACTCTCCCGACCGCATCCGCAAGATCCTGAAAGTAAACAAACAAACCGAAATACCAATCACAAATAAAGCTAGAAACCTAAAATCGCAGAAATAAACAATAGAACTTGGAGTCAAGCAAAAAGGGAAAGTTCAAGAACACTTGGGTTGCCTCCCAAGAAGCGCTATGTTTAATGTCGTTAGCTTGACGACCCTGAATCTCAATGTGGTCAGGAACCCAAACTCATGCGATAGATGACTACACCACGCCCCGCACTGCCAAAGGAATGATTTTTGTTCAAGAAATCCCGCTCCATAGTACCGCCTGCCGCTGGTGGCAACCGTACAAAGTTCTTTCAGATGAAACCCCCGTTTCACCACAAAAGATCTTGTTACCGTGGAAAGGCCTCGACCATCGAGACTCAATTTTCCCGGAAAAGCTTTTTAATCGAGAAATTGAAATAGGTGTTAATTTGCCGTCCACAAAGCGAACTCCTTTCTAGTGATGTGTTTGCCGTGCGGCCAAGCTTTAGTCTTTTCCTTATAGATGCGGGCATTTTCATATGCTTCGCTTTCTCAAACTCATCTAACTCACGAGTTGGTAGTCAAGCCACCAGCCAATGTACTGTCCATGTTTAGTTGTCGAGTGGTCCAATAGGCTCGATGCTCCAATTCCACTGGAAGATGACAAGCTTTACCATACACGAGTCTGAACGGAGACATGCCCAAAGGAGTTTTAAATGCGGTGCGGTATGCCCAGAGCGCATCGTCTATCTTTTTAGACCAATCCTTCCTGGAGCTTGTTGACCGGCTCTCCTGCAGAATGTACTGATTTCTCGCGGTTGGATACCTCCGCTTGCCCGCTTGATTGTAAAGTATTATGCAAGAGATGTACGACGATGCACTCCCATACTTTTGCAACACCTTATCAATTACCTTATTGCAAAAAAATGGGCACAATATCTGCAGACAAAGTCGAGGAGTTCCGGGAACGTGAGAATATATTGCCGCGCGGCGAGCCACAACCTTGGCATCATTTGCGCGTAGAAATTGTTTCCACCCACTTTGAGAGCATATAGCTCCATCGGCCAACAAAATGTACAAGTTTGGCAGACGATGCAGAAATGGTCCCATGAAATCGATCCCCATAAATCAAACAACTCTACCTCCAGATGGATGCATGGGTGGCTCCCCTCGGCTCTTTGAGAGATGCCCCCATTCGCCGACAATCACAAGTGGAAACTTAATCGTGAGCATCTTTAAATAAGTGAAGGCCAATAAAACCCGATTGTAAAACTGTCGCTGTTCTCCTCGCCACCAAAGTGTCCAATTACATGGTAGAGTATGACAATGGTTCAAAATACTGTGCATTTCATCTTCGGGGCACTGTTATCTCCCACACCCGACGCTGATGTTGTTCGTAAAGAATTGGCTCTTCCCAATAGTAGTGTTTAAGGTGTGCGAAAACCTTTCCTCTTCTGATAGTTAAACTCCGGGGGGATCACTTTGGCCACCAAATAGTTCACATAATCTGCAAACCAGGGAACTGCCTTCTTGTCCTCAATAGCAAAGCCGTCTGAAATTCGCTATTCACCGAACATCATCTCCCCGCCCCTTCCAAATGTGAAAGATGGTCACCATCAGATTTTCGCGTTCTTCTGGCCCTTAATTTCTACGCCAAATTCTTGCAACAAAGAGAAGACCCACCTGAATCAATCGGGCTTCAGCATCTTTCTTGGTCATCAAATACTTAATAGTCGAATGATCGCGATGCACCACGACTTTGTTGCCAATCAAATATGGCCTAAATTTGTCGAAGGCAAAACACAGCTTAATAAGTTCTTTCTATAGTGGCATAATTCATCCGAGAAAGATCATTCCAGTGGCTCTACTAGCATAGTAGATCACTTGAAAAATTTTCTCCCGTTTCTGCTCTAGTACTGCCCCAATCGCGAAGTCATCGAAGGTCACATGTTCAAAAGTGGGTACGACTAACTGGCGCCGCCACAACAATAGGAGCAGTAGATCAACTTGTCCTTCAACACCGAGAACGCATGCAAACATTGGGATCAAACTCAAATGGGACTTGACTAGAAGGTTAGATAATTCCTGGTTTTGGTAATCCGTGAAAAACCTTTATGAACCGCCTATAAACTTATAAATGTGTCCTGTGAAAATTGCGAATCCCTTTTACCGAAGAGGGTGGAGGCAACTTTTCAATTGCTTCAATCTTCGCCTTATCTACCTCTATTCCCCTTGCTGAGATCCGACATGTCCAAGGACAATACCCTCTTGTACCATGAAATGGCACTTTTCCCAATTGAGTACTAATAGATTGGTCTCTTCACATCTTGCCGTAAAGACAAATCTCAAATTCTTAGACAATTGTCAAATGAATTTCCCATTACCGAAATCGCCCATGAAGATTTCAATCGCCTTCTCCACCATGTCGGAGAATACGCCATCATGCATCTGAAGGTACCCCGCATTGCACATCTGTGTGGCATCCGCTGAAATGCGAAGGTACCATAAGGACAAGTGAATGTTGTCTTCTCCCCGATCTCGTGAGCTATGGCAATTTGATTGTGAAACTGAAAGCATCCGTCTAGAAAGCAATAGTATTCATAACCAGCTAATCGATCGAGCATCTGATCTAGAAACGACAATGGAAAGTGATCTTTTCGAGTGGCCTTGTTCAGCTTCCGATAATCAATACAAATTCTCCACCCAGAATCGGTTTCAGATCCAAGAAGAAGATGTTGTTTTCATCCCGATGACGCGTTCCTCCCTTCTTCTGCACTACCCGAATCGCTGATCCATGCACCGCTCGAAATGGGTAAATCACCCCGCTGTCTCAGCCATTTAAAACCTCTTTCCGACTACTTCCTTCATCGTCAAGTTTAACCTCCGTCGCGCTTCCACTCGGAAGGTTTATGTCCATCTTCTAGTAAAATACGATGCATGCACATAGAAGGATCTAACCCTTTACCGCCTAGAGACCATCCGAGTGCATGTTTGTGATCTCGGCGACCCTCAATAACTTCTTCCCTAGCGCCAAAGATGCCGAGATAATCACTGCAGCGAGATTCTACCCCAAGGTATGCATACTAAAATGACTAGGTAGAGGTTTTTTGTTCCATCTTGGGGCAGTTGTCAATCGATGGGACTAAATTGCTTTTAACCCTTCGCCAGAGTTCTGAAGCACTTTCGCCTATTGTGTCCGAAGAGTCCATCCATTTAACATATTCTTCCTCGCTCTCACACCAGTTCCTGGACTCATTTTCTACTAGGCTAGTCTCCAAAGGGTCAAGAAGCACCAATTTGGCTAGACACTATAGCCTCTACTATGTCGGCCATGAAGCAAGTATCACTTTCCCTCGCTGGTGTCTCACTCCGCTTCGAATACGTTGAACTTACTTCCTTCCTTCTTGTACTGAAGCCTAGCCGCTCTCAGATCAATCATTGCCCGCTATAGTTGCTTAGGAAAAGGTCTTCCCCAAGATTATCGGTATTTCTTTATCTTCCTCCATGTCTAAACAATGAAATCCGCTTCGAAAGATAAATTTGTCGACCTTAACCAGACATTTCATTATCCCTCTCGATGTTCTCTCAAAGATCCGTCCCAGTCGAAGAGGATCGTAGTTGGGCGAGCTTCTCCTAATCCCAAACGCTTAAAAATGGATAAGGGCATAAGATTAATGTCGAAATCTGAATCAGATACGCTCTCAAAAAATAGTATTTCCAATTGTGCACGATAGTGAAACTGGTCGATCCTTGAGCTTCGCGGTAGCTTCCGGCCGTAAGGATGGCACCGCATTCCTGTTATTCACCGTCTCGGCGAAATAATCTCCTTCGGTGACAAGATGTCTTTCTGCGAATTTTACATAACTAGCATTGTTTCATGGCACGCTTAAGAACGGGATGTTTGCGTGCAGCCAAGATATCCATGAATTTAGTGAATTGCTTATCCAGCCATGTTCTGGAGACGCTAGGGGTAAGGAACTCTGTGATGCCGGCCTTTGCTTCAATAGAAGCCCTCATTGATCGCTTCTTCTCCTGGTCATGCCTCATTTGTATCACCACTGACTCAGGCTCTTGATTAAGCATTCCTCTCGCCCTACTCCCGTCCCAGAGCTGAGGGTTTCTCAGTCCCCAGTCTTCCCGGCTTCAAACAATGCCTTATGTGCTCATTTCCCGCCTGCCCAGTCATTCTTCCAAACTCTTTCAAGATCTCCGGTCAGCCTCTTCTTCGCCACAGTCGCTATTCGGGGCTCACACTTCAAATTTCTTCACCAGTCTTGATTTAGCTGAACTGGTGTCAGCTTACGCCAAAGGTCGTTTGAATTTCACCCATGAATGAAGTTAACATCCAAAAGTATTTGCTCTGAACCACCTCTTCCTGTGAGATGTCACACCAGTCTGCCCAACGCTATTATCTCCACTTGTCCTTCATCCATACCCTTATATGTTTCTTAATAGCCCATGTTCCTGATTGTTACGCCACCCTTGTCCCTGATTCTGATTCTGGTAGCTGTTACCCCCATACGGTCCTTGTTGTTGTGATTGATTCTGATTAAACCTCTGGCAATGACTCGGGCTTCGCTTCATCGTATGGTTTACCGACCGACATTCGTCACGTTGTGTCAGTCCCTCCACAAAATTCACACATAATTCATGGATTAGCTCTCAGACATGCTCGCGCCTCTTGCCGTCATTCAACCCGCTAGTTAGTTGTGCCGCAAGATTCACTGTGCTGTTAAGGACCTCATTATCTGTGCCACTTACCACACTCACTGGTGTAGCCTTCTCTAGCCACCCATTTGTGCTAATGCTGCCTTCTAAGATCTCATAGGCTGCACTGTGGTTTTCTTCATCGTGTTGCCTCTCCACCGAGGCATCTATCATTGTTCGGGTTGCATTTAATTCATTGTAGAAGGTGTGGACTTGCATCCATCCGGTTAGTTTGGCAGGAGGACATCACTTCCGCAATAATTCATGAAACCCGTCCCATGCTTCGCCGTGCCTCTCCCCTCTAATCGACCAAACGTATTACCTCGCACAAGCTGTGCACCAAGGTGGAAATAACTTGGTCGAAACTTTTTGTACCAAATCGCTCAGGTAATGGAATCGGGTGGTCGACCGTTAGCCAATGTTTGGCTCTATCCTGAAAGTGAGATGCCGGGTTCAACCCGTAATCTAGAGCTTCTTCAAGAATCGCAAATGATGGTATCGCAAACTGAGGAAGTTAGTCAAATGCATGTTCGATTTTCAGCGGGGGTAGTCCATGGAACAAGATATTCAAGCATCCGTATCAGGATCGACTAATTCTGAATTGCTCGCTTGAACACGCCGTCGCCCGATCGCCGCCCCAATAACTTTGCGGTAAATCCAATCACTAATAGCATGGCGATCGCCCGCCTGCATAAATGGCCCGGGCGCTTGATTCCTTCCGCGGATTCCCATTTTCAGCTTCTCGGTTCGCTTTGTTCAATGCCAAAATCTGCTCTTCCGCGTTTTCCATGACTACTCGGAATTTAGTTCTCGTTCTCCGTTTCCTACGTTAACTGCGGCAAGCTCTTCTCGCTCAGATCACATTGTGTGTTGATTAATTCGATTTTCCAATACATGTACTCAACGAAACCTCGTACCGCAATAACACACGAACTAACAAAACCAAATTACCGAAGACTTGTAAAAATAACAAAAATAACTAAAATCTGTAATACCGATCTATGTGCTCACTTTCATATCAATTTAAACCTTCCTAAGAATCAACGGCGCCCAAAACTCACGTGCCGAAACGCCGTGTGTAAATGACGCTCTATGTGCTATGCACGCTGCAGTCTCAAGTAATATAGTGTACTTAACGTACGGATATCGATCATCCACAGGAAAGGTGAATTGACTACGAGGTTCCGCTGCATTAACATCCGAATAATTGATTCTGGGTAAAATTTAAGTAAGGAAACTACAACTAAGCTATTGATTCTATTGAATTAATGGTGTTGGCGCCTAGGTTAAATCTCCCTCATCACGCTCAATGGATTACTTTTCTAAAGATATCATATTCAATATATTTGTAATATGTCAATGGCGAGGTGATCTTGCTCTACGAGGATATCCTCTCTCTCGAGGTATATCCGCCTATCTCGTGAATAGAATCAAAGTATATCTCTATCTCACTCGGTATTCCGAATGCTTAAATGTTCTAACCCCAAATGCCACCTCTCAGCTCTAATATCTCTATTAACCGACCGGCTAAAGGCTACTCTACCTGCATCCCCCGAATACCTCATCTCTCGACCGGATCTCCAAAGGCGATTATGCTAACATTGGCCGACATTATCATATACTGCAATACGTATAGAGTAGATATGACAAATTAATACAATCGAATAACACGAGCATCAAGTTTTAATCCATCAGATGCGATGTGGCCTTTATGTAACCCCGTAGAAAGACTCCGTAACATCATCGTAGAAAAGATCAAATTATATAGTATTAAAACATCGCGATATTATCCAAAATAATATCTAACTATAAGAAACGGTCCAAATCGAGTACTTCCTCCAAATCTCTCGCCGATCTCAAGCCTCGAATTCCGCTGCTTCTCGCACGCTCCCGATACCCTAATTTCTGCTTCACCAGGACTTTTAAATGACGAGGTGCGATTTTCAGCTGATCGCCGCTGACGCAGGCGCTTCGCGACAGTGGTGACGCTGACGTGGTGACGCCGCGAACGCAGGACGCCGCTTCCTTGCCTGCTCCTCATTGTTCCAAAACCGTCATCCTCAAAAGATGCTCAACGCTCCAATGAACCTCAGAACCACAATCTCAAACACAAAATCAGGGATCTAGCCACAAAAACTATAAAATTATTATAAAATAAATGTGAAAATGACGAACCGACGCGAGTGTAAGATGAGTGTTTTAGGCACTCATCACAAGTTCTAGGACCTTTTGAGAATGACTGCTAGTTAGTCCAATAAGGTGTTCCTAACCCAAGCACAATCAGTTTTCAAGGTACTTATGACCAATGTGTTAGTTTAGTCATTTTCTAAACTGTATTGTTCAATTAAACTAGAATTAAAGCCTTATTAACCTTGCTCTCAATTTCAATTTTTCAGACTCTAAAAATTTAGCTTATCTATCCTTGACATCACAACTTAAAAATATGTTTCAAATTCAGCCTATATGCATTTCATAGTTTTGCCTTGTTATCTTTTCATTTCAATAGTTATGCATCTAGTGCAACTGAAATCTCAGTTATTCTCAAATCACAAACTTCATATTTATTATAGATCTCAGATTTGTAAATTTAAAGGAAAATAAGAAGAACAAGAAAATTTGCACACAAAATTTAGAAACTGCTTTTTATTTATAGAGAACGGAATTACAATGATGGGATTCCAAGATAGAGCCAGATAGAGAAAGATATAGAGAGATAGAGACAGAGTTCATTTTTCTTTCTTTGGGATTTTAAGGGCTTGAGATTCACTGGTTCAAATTTATAGCTGGCTTGAGAGGGAGTGAATTCAGGGATTGAGGATTCTAGTTTTCCAGTTGAACTAATTTATGCCTTATTGAAGAGATACCAATCTTGGGTTAGAAGATATTGCCTAATTAGCTCATTTTGCCTCTTCCTAATAAAGTTCAGAGATCCTTCAAATTCACCCTGGGCAGTGTACATCTTGATGAGATTTTTAAGTATTCCTACTCATACTAGTTATCTCAGTTTTTGCCTTTAGGTTCAAGGTTGCACTTCAGTTCTTATTTCTTCTTCCTGGATGGTTACTTTTATCTTTGATGTTTCTTGTATAGGTGCACTGTGCCAAGCTTCGCCTTGAGCATATTTTATTCCATCTCTTTTTCCCCTTATCTTCATAAGCCCGATCAAACTCCCTCACCCTTGGGCCGATCATTTACAAAATCCCTTTCTTCCCTTCTCTTAGCCCGCCTAGCGCTCTATCCCTCTCAGGCTAACTTCTTTCCACTTATCTCTTTGCTGGAGGAGTGCTACTAAGTTCTCTTCTCTTTTCTTGTTTTCTACACCCTTAATTGTCGTCCCTCCACCTCCGCCTTCCCTAAGTCAAGCCACCCTTCTTCTCATTTCTTCTCTCATCTCCTTCATCAAAACTAGCAGTTCAGAACTGCTGCTCTCTTCGGCTTCAGCTCTTTACTTACCCTTGTTTTCAGTTCTGACAGGTGGAGTTGTTGTCTCTTCTGTAGTGGTAGGGAAGAGCACTGGTTGCTCTGTATAATCTTTGAAAACCCACCTTTCTTAATTTCCAAATTCTCCCTCAGCCTCTACGGTATGGACTATTTCTCAAATGCTTCTTTCTTCTACTATTTTTCTTTTCGATTCTCTCTTACTCCTTTCATCCCTCTCACTGGATTTTCGAGGACTCCAAAGGAGAGTGATAGGAGAGGCTTCTCGAAGCTCTTCTCTTCATCTGCCTTCCACTTTTATTCCCTTGATACACAAGAGGCGATCAAGGCAGCGGATGCTGCTGAGAAATTGTTCTTAGCATAAGTCCGTAATGGACTTTGATACTCCTCCACACATCAAGTTCAAAGCCTCACCAAATGCATATAAGAGTAATGTGCACCCTATCTCATAGTTGAGACGTGCTTTGAAGGCCTGAACACTAAATTAATAAGGTAGAACTATCTTTGTTAGTTTCAAAGAAGATCCCCCATCGATGTAAGTGTTGTGGATGGTCTTCTGGGTCCTTGCCACTTCCTAACACCATTCGTGAGTTCACATTCCCTAAAGCTTGGGATCTTTCGAGCTACCTTCCAGCCACTCCCTAACTTCTATCCGAAAGCCCCAAGATTTGGGAGATGACCCTCTCCCCAAAAGGGATCCATCTCCCCGTGACATAGCACTTCGTGTCTTTTCCTCTGCCTAGGATGGTATAAAAAACCTGACTAGCACCTTTCCTAGTTCCAAAAGGGCTCACTGCCTCTTGTAGCCCTTCTCGCTCCACTTCCTCCTTGAATGGCGATACGAGCTATTTAAAGCCTCTCTCTTCCACATACCCCTTCTTGGCGATATGCTTCTTGAAAGCCTCTTCTCCCTTGTTGGAGTAGAAGGCCCTGGCCTCTCATTCTTCCACCATAAACTTTATTTCTTTAAGAACTACCTCGAGAGTAGTTTCTTGGTTCCCTTCCTCTGCCCTCTCTCCTAAATTCTTCTACCACGTTTCCTATCACTTCGTCAAGGGTCAGAGAGTTAGGGTTCGACTTTGCTTGGTTTCAAGGAGATTGAGGAAGCAAGTAAGCTTTTGAGAGATTTGACTTGAATTTGAAAATCTCCACGAAGTGTATCCTTATATAGGTAGGCTGCCCTAACTGTGATGTCGCGACATTGACTTGATGTCGCAACATTGGAGATTTAATGTCACGACATTGGAATTTCGATGTCGTGACATTAAATTTTAATGTTGCGACATTGCCAAAATGTTAATCTTGATGTCGCTATTTTATAACTGTTATGTCACAACATTAACATATCAATGTCACAACATTAACATATCAATGTCACAACATTAGGGGAATTTTTGGAGCCAATGTCGCGACATTGTTGTTGATGTAGCGACATTGAGAAGGAGTTTTATTCTTTCATAAATTTTTTACTTGTTTACTCCATTTTATTTCTGCAAATTCAGTTCATGCTTGTGAATATAAGTCTATCATCATTGAGGAATCTCAATCTCAAGTAATGAACTCGTAATGACTCAAATTTTAAATCTAATCAATCAACATATTTTCATTGTATTGCGTAAATTATCACACAACTATGCAACAAAGGAGTTAATGAAGATAAATAATATGTAATTTCTAACTCAGACAAATTACACTCCCCAAACTTAGTATATGCATCATTTTCAAAGCAATAAGTATTTGAACTAGATTCCCTTTGTAGTCAACTCAGATAACTAAAATTGGTTGGAAGTTCTTCAAAATTGACTTTCTCAGGACGCCCGACCGGGGTTTGTTGACAACCTCGTCAACCCACTGGAATACATGTGTTTCATTGAAAGTGTCTCAATGCCACAAAATGAGTGTCTCTACCCGAGACCTTCACATTATAAAACGGTCACTTATCAGCCCATACATCAAGACTCACCAAAAATATAACCAACTATATTACAATAGTTTCAAGAGTTAATTACACTCTTATACAAACTTGTATCAATCAAAATGTTTCTTACAAGTTCTTGGCTAAAATATAAGTAATAAAAGCCATGTCGGCTTTCTTCTCAAAAAGCGGCTCTAGTGAGCCGCCTTCCGAATACTCCCTCAGACCGAAAGGGGGATCCCACGATATTGAGAAATGCCCAAGAGCACTCCTTTCCTACATCAGTTACTCCCCACCTATGCTCATGCAATGGCAAAACACACATTCAATCTTGCTGATCTTGCTCTAATATCATAGCTTCCCATCCCATGCCTCAGTCCCTCACCGGGCTCTCTCACATGCGCTTGTGCCATGTATGAAAATTGTTTCCAAACAAATCTATTTGTTTACTTTGTGGACAACCCTCCAAGGTGAATTGTTAGACAATCCTCCGAAATGGGCCCATTGACATCCTCCACGTGAACTCGTTAGACAACTTTCCAATGGAATTCTTCAAACAATTTTCCAAAAATTCTATTTGACAACTCTCAGATTTTCTATTCCATTGGTGGACATAGTCCGAGCAACCAATTGTAAGCCAACCTCCGAAACATGTCATGCACTCACACCTACTATTCTAGGGTGCCCCAATGCATATGAAATGCATTATGTCATTTCCATACAATACATGTTAATATATCAAGCATACATATATTAACAAAATTTACATACAACAACATGTTATTTAAACCTAGCAATAACATATCAATACGACAGCTACATACACCCACGGTCGGGCCAGATCATTCAAACCACTTAGATTTCGCCACTACCTGCTTGTATCAACGGAACGGCCACTGAGCCCCGAACATCCCCTAACTACGAAATGGCTCTTAAATTAAGGAATAAACAAGAATGAGAAAACCCCTACCTCCCGGAGTTTGTCGAAACTCCATAATACCGGTACCCACTCGTAGCTCTTGCAGTGGGGATAAACTTTGCCTCTTGTCTCGTCACCGACCGACCGATCTTCGGGAATCCTGAGAGAAGCGTAGAACTCTCTCTTAAAAGCTCTTTCTTTCTCTCTCTTTCTCTCTCTTTTTCTCTTTTTCCCTCCCAAACCGATTGGGAGAAGATAGGGGTCAACTTGGTGTCCTCTCACTTGCCAAGTGTCAAGCTCCCATTGGCTCCTTAGATTACACCTTATCCCCTTATCCATCTACCATGGATTTTCACCCACTCACATGTTGTCACATGTCTCTCATGAGTCCCATTTAAGCTCATGTTTGACTCATTCTGCACATGACACTTGCTAATCTTGAGCCACTCCACAATGTGTTATGTCACGCACCTCACTCCCGCCTCAAAAACGTGAAATTCGACCGGCTCCTCGGAATCTCGACTCTAAAATTCTACATGGTAGCTAGATTTCACGAGACGATTCCAACGGTGAAGTCCGTTTCGTTATCCAAGATCTAGAAAATTTCCGGATTTTGACCGAAATTACCATTTTATCCTTTTTCAGAAAATTATAATTTTATGGGGTCTTACACTTTCACATCTCCTAGCAGCTTCATTATCCTAAAATTTAACAAAATTTGATTACATATGTTACGAATAAATTCTAATAAAACTACTCTACCAAATAAACTATTCAAAACACATTGAATTAAACAAAATCACATTAAAAGAAAATGAAAATAGCTTCGTCAGCTTCCTAAGTACCGCCATTTTTATGTCTTTAGCTTGACTTTCGCTTACAATGTGTTCTTCAAAGAATTCCTTTGATCTATTCAAATTCAGATCGTTTTTCATTTTGTCTTCCCCTACTCTATAATGTTTCACTCCTTTGACCGTTCACTTTGAATTCTTCTCCATAATTGGTTTTCATTGTTTCTGCTCCAAAAGGAGTAACTGCTACTACTGTTTAAGGACCACTCCACCTTGACTTAAGTTTTCTTGGAAAAATTTTTAGCTTAGAATTGTATAGTAGGACTAGCTCTCCTATTCTAAACTCTTGCCTCATAATCTTCTTATCATGCCACTTTTTAGTCTTATCTTTGTAGATTCTGGCATTATCATAAGCTTCATTTCAAATCTCAGCCATTCACTGAAGTAGTCTCTTCCTCTTAGTGTACCTTTGAAATCACAGCTCGCTTCTTGATTTCCCACATAGCTTTATATTCAAGCTCAAGAGGGAGATGGAAAGGTTTTCCAAATATTAACTCTGTATGGGGGACATTCCAATAGGAGATTTATAAGGTATCCCTTAGTTTCTCCACACGTTGCATCATCTAAATTCTGGATCGACCAGTCTTTCCTACTGGTGCTTACTGTCTTTTCCAATATGTTCTTTATCACCCTATTGGATATTTCGTCATTCATTTGACCCAGGGTGACAAGCTAATCCAATAACATGGTGTTCCATCTCCATATCCGCTTAGTTTTTTTTTTTTTACAAATAGTTTGTTTGCAAAATGGTTTCCCTCATCACTGATGATTTTCCTTGGGGTTCCAAATATGCTCAAGATATTTCTTTAAATAAACTCCACCACTAGGTTGGCATCATTTCTCGACAAGCTTATGGCTTCCACCCATTTGGATACATAATCCACAGCTAGAAGAACACATCAAAGGAAGGTGGGAAATGTCCCATATAATCTATCCCCCATACATAAAAAATTTGCACCACCAGGATCCCTTGTAAAGGCATTTCATTCCTTATTTTATGATGCCCATTCTCTGACATTTATCATAATGTTTAACCCATTCAGAACTGTCTTTGGAATATGTGAGCGTAGTACAGATACTGGATAATTTTTTAGCTCGGTCTCTCGCCTCCCGGCAGTGTCCTCCATATGGTGATGCATGATACTTATCACACCTTACTCATCTTTCGGCTTACACACATCTTCGCATTGATTTGATCCGCCCTCTTCAAAACACAATGCTGGTCATCCCATTTATATACCCCGTACCGCTCAACTTTCTTTTCTGCTGGTAGCTAAAATCTGATGGCATGATTACACAAGCTAAATAATAAACAATATCAGCATACTAGGGTAAGTGGATTGATACCTAAAAAAGCTTCTCATCAGGGAAATTTTCTTCAATTTATGTCCCTCTTTCCTTTACAATGAGCTTTTCTAATCTTGACAAGTGATCAACTATCACATTGTCACTCCCCTTCTTGTCCCGATTTCAAGTCCAAATTTTAGCAGCAATAATACCTACTTGATCGGGCCTTGGTTTGGCATCTTTCTTTGCCATTAGATACTTAATTGTTTCATTATCGCTGTGTATGATGTATGTGGGACCCCCAATATATATGGTCTCACTTTACAAGCAAAAACACACCAGTAAGCTAAGAAGTATCCATTCATACTGAAAGAAGTTATCTCAGCCTAATTGAAGTGCCTTGCCAGTACAGATATCGCTTGAAAATTTTCTCCTGCTCTACGCCCCATCGTCCATTATAGTAATAATGTAGCATCACATGATTTCAAACTTTATTACAACTGCGTTGCCAAAGGGATGCGTTTTTCATAACTAATCCGATTTTATTTCTTTAAATGCAGACAAGCAAGAATCATCAAATTCAAACTTGGAATCCTTCTCCAGCAGTCTGCATAATGGTTTGGAAATTTTTGAGAAGTATTTGATAAATCTTCTCAGAAATCCAAAGATGTCCCAAAACTTCAATCCCTTTAATCGCAGAATTTGGTGGAATTAGAGTTTCACGCATTTAAACCTGAGCTTGACTCAACATCTAGCCTAGCTACGTAAATTTATTCCCCAAGACAATCCTTCTCATACCATGAAATGTGCGATTTTCTCAATTCAAAGCCAAATTCTTTTCGTACCCTGGGTGCGCGCCTAAATTTTTCAAGCAATGCTCAAAACTGGATCCATTAACGGAGAAGTCATCCATAAAAATTTATGTAGCCTCTTCCACTAAATCTAAGAACATGGACATCATACATCTTTGAAAGGTGGTAAGAGCATTACATTAATCTAAATGGCATCCTTCTAAAAGCAAAAGGTTCCATAAGTTACGTAAAAGTGGGTTTTCTCCTAGTCCTCTAGGGCTATGGTACCTGATTATAAACTGTAATCCATCAAGAAAACAAAAATAAGGGTGTCTAACCAATTTGTCTCAAAGATTTGATCAATAAAAGGTAAAGGATAGTGATCCTTTTCTGGCTGTTGTGTCTAATTCTTGTAATCAATGCACACCTCCATTCACAAACATGTTGGAATTCGGGCCATTCTTCTAATTTCTTATCACTGTGAATCCACCCGTTTTGGGAACCACATGAACTGGGCTCACCCAAGGGCTATTTGAGATTGCATAGAGAAATCCTACATTCAGCCATTTCAATACCTCTTTCTGGTTAAACTTTTCATTACTAGGTTCACCTTCTCTCGATGTTCAATTGATTTTTTACATTCTCTCCGTGAGGATTTTATGCATGCAAATTGAAGGACTAAACCCTTTCAAGTCTTCTATTGACCAAGCAATGGCTTCTTTATATTTTCTGAGAGTTCTAATCAGTTTCTGTTATTTTTCTCATGTCAAGTCAGTTGTTATGATTACAGGTTGTGCTCTTTCAGCTCCTAAGAAAGCATATTTAAATGTTTAGGTAATTCTTTAAAAATTAACCCTTCATAACTTTTTTCCACTTCTTGTCCCTTCCCTTCACTGTTGCTTGACTTTTCTACACTAATTTATTTTAGACTGAGTACTATTTCTTTAAATTAAAGATTGGAACTCAGATATTCAACATCATGAGCCTCAACATATTGGAAATTCATCTCATTCTCATTCATCAATTTTGAATTTTACAATCATAGATAAAGTTCAAGACTCCGATGTGGGAACTACTTGTTCTGGGGCATTTTTACATTCAAAGATTGCCAAAATCGCATCAAGCTTTTGCTTCTTTCCACTATATTGAAGTGTACATTTTCATCTCCTACTCTAAGAATGACCTCTCCTTTCTTTACATCTATCAAGGTTGCTCCTATGGCAAGGAATGGCCTTCCTAATAGTAGTGGAATCTGTTTATCTTCCTCCATATCAATTACCACAAAGTCCACAGGGAAAATAAACTTCCCTACCTTGATCAATACATCTTCAAGGATCCCTTATGGCTGAGCCATGGTTCTGTCTGCCATCTGATGTGTCATGGTTGTAGGAGTAAGCTCCCCCAAACTTAGTCTCTTCACAACATATAGTGGCATTAGATTGATACTAGCTCCAAAATCATACAATGTTTTTCCAAATTCAAAGTTCCCTATGGTGCAGTGGAATGGCAGAAGCCTCCGCCCTGGATCCTCGCATTCCTCTCCTCGCAAATTCTTTAGATCAGGTGATCAGATGTGGCTGATAAGCTCACCACTCATTCTTCATCAAGTTTCCTCTTTTTTCTCAGAATATCTTTCATGAACTTGGCATAATGAGGCATTTGAGCCAGTGCCTCAGCAAAAGGAATATTCACCTCTATCTTCTTGAAAATGTTCAAGAATTTAGAGAATTGATCATCCATCTTTGATTTCTGCAACCTCTGAGGGAATGGTACTGGAGGTACATAGACTCTCACCTCCTCTTTCTTTTGTAGTTTTCCCTCTCGATTGCTACATCAGAATAATCTCTTCCGGTCTAACCCGATTGGCGGATCTCGAATCGACATTCCGTGGATGCTTGATTAATTCTTTATTTACTTTTTTTATTTTATTTAGAAAGTTATGCTCGAACTCTCACTACTCAAATTCGAATGACGGACTAACCAAGCCCACGCGATTCGACTGCTTATATTTATCTTATCAAAACATTTTATTTATGTCACTATGAGTTTCAATTATGTGGAAGCTGTTTCAAAAGGTAGGCTCATAAACATTTATTTTTATACAATACGTTTACAAAATGGCGCACCATGCCTTTACATAATGATATACAAAACACTATTTCAGATATTAACTCTTTTGTTCACAAAGTATCACATGTTCAAAAGAAATGATATGCATATGACGAGGTATATACTTATACGCCGCAACTTTCTCTCATGACTCCTCACAAGGCTTTTGATCTTGCCTTCTTTCCCTGCTTACTCCAAACCTACGCATAGTTAAAATCCAGCATGCTAAGTTACTTTCATGCTTAGTGGTTCTATACAGTTCTATTCAATTTTTAGTTTAACACTTACATGCATTTATATCATAAAACCATATGTCTTTTATATCAAACTATACTCATGCTTATTCATTTTCACATTGCTTTTACTTTAAAAAACTTC
This sequence comes from Tetrastigma voinierianum, assembly GCA_016808115.1. NCBI lineage: Eukaryota > Viridiplantae > Streptophyta > Magnoliopsida > Vitales > Vitaceae > Tetrastigma > Tetrastigma voinierianum. Next base: position 60,329 of record JAEQBH010006184.1, read on the forward strand.
ATTATTCATATCAAAATATGTATTTTCACATGCCTTCAATTTACTTAAATCAAATCATGAGATCCAAACATATACTCCCAAAGGGATGTAGTTTAGTTTACAAATCCCATTTACACCTACCAAAAGCTGCTATTTCACTCGCCTATAATCTACATTCAAGGACGGATTCCGCCTCGTGAATCTCGTCTTTGTCATCTGCAATGTGCTTGCCACATTTCATCAATTCTCGCCTCCCATCATGATGGATGCCGGGACAGGCAATTCTACTCATGTGGTCATTTAAAATGCCATACACCATCATGACGAATGCCGATTGGTGCATCCTTTAACACCAAGGGGGACATTTTAATAATGCCATACACCATCATGACATGCCGATTGGTGCACTCGCCATGTGGGACATTACACAATTCCTGCTCATTCTCATGACGATGTTGATCGTTATCTCGCCATGTTAGACCATTCGGGTATATCTATTCAATTCATGATGTCAAGAATTGACTAATTCGCTATAAATCAATTAATCACTACATGCAATTAATTGTCAACATTTCAAATATCACATTTTCAAATCCATATGCACTTTCGTAATATCATTTCAAAGATATACTCATTCCATATACTCATTTCAGATTTATTTGGTAAACTACCAAAACACTTGAAATCCGAAAATGATTACAATGAACAATGTACTAACAATACTTGAATCAGAATAAAGGTCCGAAGAACTAACCGAATCTGTCGGCTCTCGTTTCCTTCCCTTCGATCTCCGTCCTAGGTTAGGTGATCCTCACCCGTCCCTAGTCAATTAACAATTACGCCACTCTTCATGGATAAACAATTATTATTCATTTTTTTGTGAATGAAAATTAATCTTTGTTAACGGTTTTGGGTTAAGACACTAAGTCTACCCAAAGACAAACTCCTCGAGGCGAAGAGAAGCTTCACCGAGGCGGCGAGGTATGGTACATTTTTTTTATTTAGTTTTCTCCTTATTTGAACTCCTATTAATCATTTATTAGGGTCCTTAAACTATCGGCGTACGAATACGAGACTTTCAGAACAACAATCCAAAATTTTGTCGTTGTGAATAGTAGCGCGCCTCTCAGCAGACTGTGCAAGTGCCATTTTGGCATTCTAGCCGCCGCTGCGAGGTATCCCAGTCGCCTCGCGTAGGTCTAGGTCGCAGCTGGTTCCTTTAAGCACTCGCGACGTAGGAGCCCGATTTTCGCCCATATTTTCCAGTTTTCCTCCTTTTAACGATTTCCTCCAAAAATCCCTCAAAATTCCAAACAAAAACACTAAATCACTCCTCAATAACATCCTAATATCATCCTTAAACCAACTCCAGGAAACCCTTAAAATTCCAATTTTCTGAAAAAAGGCAAAATCGTACTTCGTAAAATCGGAATTTTTCTAGATCTCGATGATCTTAAACGGATTTCACCGTTGAATCATCTCGCGTAAATCTATCTAACACATCAAATTTCGCTGAATTCAGATAGTCAATTTTGCAGAACGCTTTTCAGGCATCGTAGCATCGGGTGTCAGAACGATATTTGATGACAAAAGTCATATATAAACATGTACTCATGTGACACATGTTGCAAGGAGTAGAGAAATGATGGGAACGATGGCGCAGATCGTGCCACGTGTCGGTAAAATCCAAAGCTTGGGGACATAGGATGCTCATTCTTTGGAACTGTAAAATGAGGATAGACAAAATAGAAAATAGCGGTCATCTCCCATTTGAGACTAGAAACATGCAGCAAACAGAAATGGGTTTGCAGAGTTAGGTTTTTGATTTTTAGAGAGAGAGAGTGCTCCTTCTCTCTAGATTTCCGGGAGATCGGATCGTCGGATTTCGGCCGAGGCTGAAAGCTGTCCCTCACTGGGCGAGGGCAACGCCACTCGGGTTTTAAGGAGTTTCCTCTGAAAACTCTGTGAGGTGTAGGGGTTTCATCCTACTTGGTTTATTCTTGGTTTCCATGCTTTGTTGATGTTTGTGCTGGATTGAGGTCTGAGTAGTCGCTTGATCAGTCCCAAATCTTGGAACCATGAGTTTAAATTCTTTTGAGACCTGCTGACAGTCCATGCTTTAGGGACTGTTTTGGGTGTTTGGGTGATAATTTATTAAATAAATCATGTATTGATGTGTAGGAGGCCGGATATGGCCCTGGAAATCGGTTTCAAAAAAATGGAACAAATGGTGGATGAGTGGGCTGCCACGGACACCTACATGCTTCGCTTGACCGTTAAAAACACCCCGGTTTGTGTGAATTGACCAAAATCGTCCATATGTTGTGTCTCTTGAATCGCTTGAAGAATGCAAGTTTGGTATGTGTGGAAATAGATAGGTTAAGACATGATTTTAATGTAAAGACACAATGACACAATTATATGGAATAAAATTGTGTTGTGTGTCATTGAGATGATATTGTAAATTGCCTATGAGCTAATTTTGGGAGTTAGTCATCAAAGAAATTAATAGGTTAATGCTTGATGTGTTAATATGAGGCCGCAAATTATATGGAATATAATTGTGTGTAGGCCATCGAGATGAGACAGGATTTGCCTGCGAGCTAAATTGGGTGATGGTTGATGTTGAATTACATGTGTGTAAATTGTAATTGATTGAGAATATGCATATTGACATATTATATAAATGGTTTTCAGTAGAAATGGCATATCATTTTCATATGCAATCGGGTAAATCTAGAAGTTAGGTGTGAGTTCATGACAGTTTCAGTTTTTTTTGTAAAACAACGGATATGGTTAAGTGGGAAGGAATTTCACTGTGATGATATTCCGACAATTAAATGAGGATGGGCCAATGTGACTATGATTTCCATGTGAGTGACCATGACTGTTTCTGAAGCTCACCAAACTAAATTCGCCTCTTCGAGAGTAGTGTCCCATATTTTTACCGACACTTCGGTAGTATATTTTCAAGAACAACAAGTTTTGTTTTGAAATGGATATTATTTTCTACACGGCCATAGGTAAAGTGTGAGTGAGTCTGGCCAGACTCGTGATACGGGTGATCATGTAGACATTCAAGTGTGATCAATATTTACTTGAGTGTGTGTTTCTATTTTGGAGAATGTATATGTACTCAGTGGGAGTTACCATTTGCAAGGTATTCCAATTACCTGTACTGATACTACCCTGTTTATGAATATACTTCAAAATAGAAGCGCCCATGAGAGACAGCTCATTTAGAGGTTGATTTTGAAGAAGCTTCTAGCTTTTGGTTTTGATGGTTTTGACAGTAACATGTATTAGGGAATTCTGTAGATTTTAATATGTTTGTATAAAAGTAAATTCAATTATTAATTAGTGGAGTATAATTGGAGAATAGTCATGATATTTGTTTTTATGAGTATTGAAGCCTTATGAGCCCAAGAGGCATTTTTACTCGTATGGGTCTCTGCTGATACGACAATAGATTTTCCGCAGCGTCGACGGTGACACCCGACCTCGGGACAAGGTCACACAACCATGAGCAAAAGCCATGGATGGATTAGGGTTTTTCTAACCCAAACATCAAATATAACTTTCTAGGGTTTAGGTTCATACTTTGATTCCCTTTGAATCTTCTTCACCTAAGATGCTTGATCACTTAGAAGCAACAAATAAAGAAATCACCAAGAATTTGATCTTCCTCACCTTGCCTCTAGCTTTTCTTCCTTTTTCTCCTCTCACCTGCCTTTGCTCAAATGAGCATTCTAAGACCAAATGTGGTCTAATATTACTTATCATTATAAGGCTGTTCGCTTCCTAAAAATGCATTTCTTTTGGATTTAAGTTGCCTCTCAATTTACCTACCTTATAGCAATATATATAACTTCTATTTGTACTTAAACACATAAACATTTTCTCAAATGACCCTTAGTCCTCATTTTACATTTCCCCATTTTTGCCTCTTTCACTTGTTATTTTCTGTTCAATTCATTTAATCACTTTAGTGATATAACATTTTAATCATATGTCTTCACATATTCATTTCACATTTCACCGCTTATTGCCTTCCTCGAAAAACTAAGTTCGTCTAATTCATACCCTAATATATTATAAAATTATTATAAAACTCTAGGGTATTTTTATGCAAGCATAAATAGCTTGTCGCACCATAGATTTTCTTGTCTCTTCATTTACTCTCAAACTGCTCTTGCCTATTTTCTTTTCCTGGGCTTTCTTTTCTTTCTTTCTTCTCGTACCATTATCTTCTCATATTCTTTCTCTTTTCAGTTCTCTACCACCCTCAAACAGTAATTGCCATACAAATTCCTCGGGATTCTTCCTTTTCAGGTCACTGGGGAATCCTTAGACTAATTTTGCATTGATAGAACCAATCCACCCACCCGAGGCCTAGGATTCCAAGAGACGATCAGGACATCGAAACACAATTGTGTTTGCCTGGAATGCTGATAGCTCAACAAACTTTTGTTCATGAGTATTCAGTAGTCTTTTGTTCTCTCACATGAAGCTCAACATTTGCTCCTCAAAAAGACTGAGACCTTATTTAGCCTTGACTTTCATCTCTTTAGTTGCCTTGTCGTCGCCTTTGGAAACCTTGTGGAGCATATTGAAGCTGATGAAAATTCGCACCGGTCTTGACCATGCCGCACTCCGTCTCCATAAGAAAAATTCTCATGGTTTCAATGAAGGTGTGTAATGGGTTGGAAGGTTGTTGTTGGACTTGAAATTGTAGCTTATGTTTCCACTCACAAACTAAGATAGGGACCCTCATGAGGAAGTCCCTCATCATTCATGCATTTATGCTCTTCTTCTTCTTCCTCTGTTCCCACTGCATTTGCTGAATAGCTTCTCCTTTCTTGAGTATTCATCTTACTCATCGGTACATCCTGCTTGGCCTCTATAGCAGTCATCCTATTTAGCTCTAGCATACCTCCTCCTCTTACTCTGTTGTTGCTCCCTGAAGTCTCAACTGGAGCTTTGTAGTTAAGTCTTCAGCCAATCTCAATGAGCTCAAGCCATTTCTGGGCTTACTCTTTCTCTTGAAGGCTCCACAAGATGATACATCTAAGACACCCTGAAGAGTAATTCATTGTATGATAGAAAATGTCCATTGGGTTGATTTGATCAATCCCATGCATTGGACATCTCTTTAGCACTCTCTATACCCTCTCCCAAAGCACTGAGAGGCCTCCCTTATTCTCCTTGTTTGAAGGCGAGAATCTCTCTTCTTTGAGGTGAGGCGGTGTGGGAAAACCTTTCCATAAAAGCCAATCAACTTTTCCTTGAGTTATTAATGATCCACGATACCCATTGACTGAAAACTAAACTGCTGCTTACCTGGGGGTCTGAGTGGGAAATAATCAGTAGCTTAATAAGATCCTGATTAAATCATTCAGCTGATGTTTAGTCATTCAAAATTTCCAGTGCCTAGCTGGGATCCACCGGGGATATTTCACAAATGGTTTTAGCTCACCCAGCAGATTAGAGCAAAGCCTCAAACTCAGTTATTCCATCGAGTGGCCAGCTGGCCCAGCAACAAGCATATTTGACGCTCCCAAAAGTCTCCACTGGGTTCTTGTCTGAGGCCTTTCTCATTCAGGTCGCTCCCACCGGGTAGCGTTTGATCTGGTCCCTTCTTGTCTCGCCATAGCACGTCAAAGAACTCCCTAGTTTCTCTTGTAAATCTTCTCAAGCATCCTTTCCGATCTTAGTGTCCAAATACAACACCTCGCTTTCTCGGTCTTCCAGGTACGTGATAACCTATGAAATAGAAATACACTAGATCATGAGATCAATAGATAAAAGAAATATATTATGTGATGCGTTTCATAAAATAGTAGTAGAATAAGTCACTATTGCAAAAGCCATAAAATTATTTTGAAATTTTGATAAGTGAAAAGAAAAATGTCCAAATCCAGCAATTTTCTCTTTTCTTTTAAAGATGTTGATCTTTAAACTTTACTCAATTCAAATCCCGATAGCCATGGTGCCAAAAAACTTGATTGACTTGATTTTATACAGACCAAAAACGACCGATTCTTAGCACTGCCACCATAGATTATTCAATCCCCAGCAATTATGCCAAAAAACATGTTTACACCAATATATAGAATTTAGACCTTTCTCCCATGTAAGTGAATACACCTTGTACCAAAATTAGTTTCCTTAGTTCTGTAAACTCCAAGTTTGCCAAAGCTCATGCACACAAAAAAAAGCGGTAGAATTTTCTTTGAGTCCAAATATCATCTCACGAGGATTGTAAGATCTTTGAAAGTAAGTCTTAAAGATTAACTACTTTCACTACTCAAGATCATCACTATTCGAATAATTTCCCCTGTAGATAATTATCTTTCTAAAATAAATTGAATAAAAGATAAATAAATTTAAAAAAATATATGACTTAGAGAGTTTATCGGGAATGAAATTAGTGTTGTGACCATCAATTTGCAAGCTCTAAATAAATTATAAAGTGAAGTGGACATGAACCCTTGAATTGTCCAAGAGCAAGGTAGTGTAGTACGATTCTCACCACAATATTTCACTCTCCAGCTACCACATCCCTATCTGGCAGATGCGAATTCATGAAAGCAGGCCATCGTGGGCAATTCCAGACTGCAACCTCAAGACACACCTAATATTTCTTCCTTTCGCATTCGCTAAAATCCATTCCTTGGACTGAAATTGCTTTTTACCCTAAGGATGAGGTAATGCCCTTCTTAAATTAACTCCGTACCAGCCATCACCAGATAAAGAATTCCCTCTTCTCCTTGATTAGAATCAGCTAACACAAGATTGAGATTATTGCCCTCTCAATCGAGGTGAAACATCTCGTAACAAACCTGTTAGGATCACAGCTGGATTCATTCCCTGAACCCACCCTATTGCTTACCCGAGGAACCCTGAAGTCAGGTTAGAACTTCACCGATGATGCATCAAAGTAATCCTAAAATACACTCAAATAATATCAGTGTGGCTCTACTCCCTAAGTGTGACGCTCTTACTCTCGTGTGAAATCATCCTCCCGTGGTCACCCAAAGGGATTCTGGAAACAGCAATAATATAGCTCTTTAATACCAAAACGCTGATATTCAGAACAGCCCATATGAGTAATACCATTTAAATCACTCCACCATACCCAAAACATTAAAATATTATAAACAATAATCCTCCCAATAGATTCTTCCCAAAAAGAGAGCTTTAATCCTTCCATTATCATGGACATAAATTCGACAAATGGTTAGTTGATTAAATAAATTCGTAGCAATGATAAAGCCTATGTGCGCTTGGGGTGTGTACCAAACGCTGATATTCGGGACAGCTCTGCAAGGTATGAGCAATACTAGTTAAATCACCCACTCTCATACCCAAAAAACAACATTAAAATATTATAAACAATAATCCCAATAAGGACTTTTCCCAGAGAGAGAGCTTAGCCTTCCACAATGATACTTATGAATCGACAATGGCAGTTGATTAATAAATCAACAAATTGTAACTAAAACTCAAGAGAAATGAATTCTGTGAAAAAAAATCGTAGATTCCATTAAAGCTTCTCATAAATGAAGCTTGATTTACATTCATCTAGCCTCAGAATCTCATTTCCCAGATCACTACCCAATCTAAACTAAAAGAAAAGTTTCAATCTAGAAAAAAGAAATAAAATAAAAATAAAGAGATAAAAAAATAAAGGAAAATATATAAAGGTAAAGGAGACTCACCTCCTTCCTAAAAGTGCAAAAACTTCTAAGATCGCCAAAAAGCTGTGCATTGTCCCTAAGAGCTCTTCATTTATAGTTTCGAAAGCCATCGGGCCCTAAAAAACAGTGAGGCAAATCACTTAATTAATAGCCCAGAAATTCTACCCTAGCTGTTGATGTCGTGAAATGCTCTGGAGCAATGATTTTGCACATCAAGCTACTATGTCACAGAGATGTCACGACATTGAAAGCCTATCGGACACCTGAACCTTGAGTCACTAGTCAATGTCGTGGTGCCGTGGATGATGTCATGGCATTTAAGATGCAAACATTGTAGAGATCAACTGGCGTCTCAAATATTGTCGCTCAGTTTTGATTGTTTCAGCTGATGTCTCTCGACATTGATTTGATGTCTTGCAACGTTTCATTAGTTAATGTTTTAACTCTAATTACTTTAGTTGATGCTCGCTGTGGCTACGTGTTTATGTCAAGGAGCATTAACTCTTTAGCAAGCCAACTCGATGCTCGATCGATGTCGAAATATCGCGAACGCCACCTTCGATTCCTATGGTTTATGTCGCTGATATTGCTTTGATGTCACAACATTGTTAATCGATGTTTTTGCTTTGCCACTTCAAAGAAGTGATGTCGCGACATTGCGCTGATGTCGCTAAATTCTCTTAATTGATGTCTTCAACTCGAAGCCATCCTCGCTGTCGGAAAGCGTCGTGACATTTCACTCGGTATCTAAACCATTTCCTAATGTCGTTATTACATGGAATTTGAGTTCTGCAGTCTTTAGTGATGTCGTAGCCTATGTCGTGGCGATGTCGCGACATTGAAGATTTTTGGTCTATCTATTTCTACCGATGTCTCAGCGATGTCGCGACATTCAAGTAACTGGCATGACACTCTCCACACGATGTCACAACATGGTTCTTCTAAGGCGTCTACATTGCCGCCTCGTTTCCCTTTGCCTTTTGTCGTTTCCAGCTTTTCTTCAAATTCTCGCAAAACATAACCGCGGAAAATCTAACATTCACACAAATTAGACTTAAGCCCGAAATATACTTTAAAAATGGTTTAAAATAGATGAGCTCAGACCATCGAGTAGCAGTGTACCAAGGTAAATGTGAAACCATCAATCAATGGAAACTGGGAGGCTTTAAGCCCAACAAACTACTCCTCGTAAAATAGATGGCATTATTTGCTCCCTGTAAAGTTGAGGTAGCTACGCCCCGTCCCGACTGCCACCCACCTTGGTAGGAATTTAGTTGCATGCACCTCGGCCTCCTCCCCATACATGGCAAGAACTAGACTCGCTTATAGGAGTTTGTGGGGTACTCCTACGCCCAACACCCTAACCGGGTCGAAACCTCTTCGTGACCTCTTGCCATTCTACAAGCAGATAAAAAAAAAAGGGTAGAAGAAGGGGTCAACTTAAGGTCCATAAAGCAAAAAAAAAAAAAAAGGAAAGGAAAGACCCCTTGTAAGGAAAAAGAAATATCCCTTGGAGATTTTATGACCCACTAAGGATAAAACGTAAAGAAAGTAAACCAAAATCCTTCTACTTTAAACTACAATAGAACACCTCCAACCACGGAGACACTCAAGCAAACCAGCAACAAGTAAAAGGTTTGAGTTGCAAACACTCACTGGAAAATCAAAAGTCTTCGAAGCGTCAAGAGTCTCCGATGTCTCCTTTGGAAGGGAAGTTTGCAAATGTGCAGAGGAGGATGAAGTCCAGGAGTCAAAAAAAAAAAAATTTCTTTTTGAGAAAACATAAAAGAAACCACTATTGAGACCACTATCCTTATTTATAGGGGGGTCGATAGTCGCATTAAATGCGCCCTCATAATGAGATGGGATGCAAATTGGGAGGCATGTGAATCCTCCCATGCGGCTTAAACACACGAGAGTGTCACCTTTGAACGCATTTAATGCGCTAATCATTTTTCACAAACCTTTCAACTCTCAACGTTCAACATTTGAAACCACGATATTTTCCCCCGACTGAAATAGCACAAAAACTCTAGTCGGAGGAAAAGGGGGCATTGTGAGTATCATGATCTCTGGGATCCGTTACTCAATGGGCCCGAGGCCTGTTGGGCCTGTGTTATGAAACGTCCTAATTCCACTCACCTCACCAAGACCAGGCGAACACTTCTCAGACGGAAGAATCTATAGAGGCCGCCCAGGAAAACAAGGATAAACTCTTCCAAAGCTTGCTCAAGGCGGCGTGTCTGGGACTTCAAGTCCGCCAGCTGGTCATTCTACCCCATATAGGAAAGCCAACCAGCCATTCTACTCCCATATGTTACGAGATAAGCACCTAGAAGTGAAAATCCCGCAAAGAGATATATATCAACAAATTTTCCAAATCGAATGCCTCACCTCGAGAGATAATCTGAAAAGGGAAAAAATAACCTTGGATAGGCAGAAACTTAGTTGTTGATATGGAAAGAAGATTTCCCTCCCTTAAATTAGTAGAGAGATAAAATCCCACTCCTAAGAATGGGCCGAAGGATTTCCCATTAATCGAACCCTATAAGTCGGAAAGATCCCCCACTGAGGAAAGTAAACAATTCTAACTATGCCTATTCTTTTCTCCCTCTCCGTATTTTTTACTAACTTAATCATTGGAGAGGCGACTGACCCACCGCCCCCGGAATGCCCTTTTGCGTGTGTCTCACATCAGACCACTGATAAGCCAGTGTGGAATCCGACTATCAAGACCCCCTACAATTTGATGTTTGTGGGATCTGAAGCGATCAAAGTCCCAACATAAGTGTATATATTTAAATGGGCTTTGATTTGAGTCGTACTAAGAAACATGTGATCCATAATATCACGGTTTGATTTCCTTGGAGGATGATAACTAGGGGATACGTTTTGATGCAAAAACACCACAAAAATGTAGAAGCACGTGCAAAGAAGGTGGTTGTGGGGGTTGAATACTTGTTGTAGGTATTGCTCAATTTCTCTCATTGTTGGGAGGTATTTATACATCTTGTTAAAGGATGTTTTTGGGGCTTGTGGGAGTCTAGATGGCATTTGAGGAATGAGGGATGCGCCATTCTATGTTTCACTATAGAGAATTTAGGCTGGGCGTGTATGTTAGGAGAAAGGGGGAGCCTAGTCTCATATAAGACCAACTGTAACCTAATTGATATTTAGTGAAATCCTTCCTCATCCTGCTCACCATGGACGAGGCCAGGCCGAACTCACAGAATCAATCTCTTGTGTCCCTACATTTATGTTGATTTATTTTCATGCCTTTTTATTTATGTTAGAATTTAATTGTTCCCATAATAATCCATAACTTGTTATGTCAGTCCTATGCCAACAGTGTAACACCTTCTATAATGCAAATTTTTCCTTTCAAAAAATCTTTTGGTAAGATAAACTTTATGGTAATAAAATTCCTCGAAATCTTTGTAAATTAACTAAGGTTTTAACACTACATGAAGCTACCAATTACCTAAAATTTTAAAATGATAGGCAATGGTGGATTAATGATGTATATCAAACTCATATTGGCTACGGTCTTAACGATAAAACATAAGTTAGGCACAAAATTGACCGCCCTAAAATTTGTCTCTACCATAATGTGTTGCAAGTTGAGGGGTTACTTGGCCAAAATATATATAAAAAAAAATGTGGTGCTTGCATATAAACATATACCGTATTTGGTTCTGTGTAATCTCCTCGAAAAATACTTCTAGAATTTTTATAATAATTTATTATATATTCAAGTATGAATTGAGCCAAACTTGGGTTTTGGGGAACTGAGGTAATCAGTAAAATGTGAAATGAATATGTGAGCAAATGATGTAATGCTATAAGCTAAAATGAGAAATTGATTGAACCCGGAAATAAACCCAAGTGTAAAGGGAAAATTTGGAATTTGAAAAAAATAATAATAAGGACCTAAGGGTCTAAAGAAAATGGACTTAAATGCTAAAGAGAATTAAATGAGAAAGGAAAGTAAATTGAAGTGCCAAAATGAGAAAAATGAGAAATGAGACTAAGTGTGGAAGGCCAAACATGGCCTTACACTTAAATGGGGTTTAAAGACCAAAAGTGGTCTAAGGGAGCTCATTCATGAGCAAATCCCATTTTTAGAGAAGGAGAGAGGAGAAAAGGGAGAAGAGAGCTAGGGTAAGAGAAGGATCAAGTTTTGGTTGGGTTTCTTCTCATTTTCTTACTCCTTTGTGATCAAGCAACTTAGAAGTGGAGATCTGAAGAGGCTATGAGAAACAAAAACCCTAACTTTCTCTTAGTGATTTTTGGTTTTGGGAAAATTCTAACTTGGGAAAAATAGGTTTATATTGATTCTAACCCACTTTTGGAGTTGTTTAAGTTGGATTCCATGGTGGGTTATGATATACATGAGTTTGGATGGAGTTATTTGAGTTTTTGTGGGTGAGAAATGGCAAAATATGCCATTTTTGGGCAGAACCCACACATTGGTACCAGTACCCATAGCATAGAGGGGAAATAGTACCATTACCAAAAGCTAGGGTACCGGTACCCATGCATAGTGAAGGACTGGTACTGGTACCGATCAAAGTGGTACTGATACCGATGCTCCCAACAACCCTATTTTTACATACTTTTCAGACTTTTAAGTCCCGTGTACATACACCGACACATTGTTAAGGAACCATAGTAAAGAATTAATAGGGGGTTCAAATAAGAATGAAAGTAAGTGAAAAACGCACCATACCTCGCCGCTGAGGCGAAGCGTAATGAAGATTAATTGTCATTCACTAAAAATATATAATAATTGTTTATCCACTAAAAGGGGCGTAATTGTTATTGACTAGGGACGGGTGAGGATCACCTAACCTAGGACCGAGATCGAAGGGAAAGAAACGAGAGCTGACAGCTTCGATTAGTTCTTCGGACCTCTATTCCGATTCAAGTATTGTTAGTACTTTGTTTATCGTAATCATATTTGGATTTCAAGTGTTTTAGTAGTTTACCAAATACATCTCAAATGAGTATATGGAATGAGTATATCTTTGAAATGATATTATGAAATGCATATGGATTTGAAAATGTGATATTTGAAATGTTGACAATTAATTGCATGTGAGTGATTAATGGATGAGAATTAATTGGTCAATTTCTTGTACTCCTTGAATTAATCGATATGTAATGAACGACTAACATGACGATGCACTCAACGTGCATCCGTCATGAAGGCAAACCAAAATTGTGCAATGTCCCACATGGCGGGATGCACCAATCGGCATCCGTCATGATGGTGTATGGCATTTTTAAATGACCACTTAGCGGGATGCACCAATCGGCATCCATCATGATGGGAGACCGAAATTATTAAATGTGTAAGCACATTACCGAATGACAAAAAGGATGGGATTCACCGAACGAAATCCGTCATGAATGTGAATTGTTTAGACAAAGTGAAATAAAAAACTTTGATGAGTGAAAATGAGATTTGTAAACTAAATACATCCTTAAGAGTATACTTTTGAATCTCATGATTTGAGTTAAATGATCTACGTATGTGAAAAATGCATTTTGATAAGGATCAATGATTTGTAAAGGAAAGCACGGAAATGAATAAGCATGAGTATAGTTTGATATAAAAGGTAGGTTTTAAGGATAAGTGCATGTTGTGTGTTAAACTCGAAAATTGAATAGAATCCAGAGTAGAACCACTACATGAAAATGCTTAGCGTGTAGTTTTTATCTATGTGCGTGCTTCGAGCAAATGAAAGAAGGCAAGATCAAGGCTACAGTCATAGAGAGTTGCGCATAAGTATATACCCCGTCATATGCATACTATTCTTTTTGAATGTGTGACATTTTGTGAACAAAAGAGTACACCCTTTTGAACTATTGGTTTGTATATCATAATATTGTAAAGGCATGATACTTTCATTTGTAAACGTATCGTATGTAAAGAGTAAATGTTTACGGGTCATATTTCCAAACAATAGTCTGTAACAAAACTCTAAAATGAAATGACATAAATCAAATGTTTTGATAAGATAAATGAAAACGATCGGAGTAAACCGGGCTCCGATTCGGATCCGCCATTCGGGTCAAGCCGGGAATTCGGGTCGCGACACTTCTAAAAAAAAAAAAAAAAAAGAATTAAACGAGCATCCCAGAACCGGTTCGGATCTGCCAATCGGATCGGACCGAAAATGGGTGTTACAGGTTCTTGGATTTGCAACAATTAAAATGAGGGAAACCTAGATTTAACCAATTAATCAATCATGAGTAAGAGAAAGAGAAAGAGAAAGTTGTGCCTATCAGAATATACAATTGTTATTTCAACAAAAATGTCAGTAAAAAAGAAATGATGAGAAAGAAATGGATCTAAAACCCAAGAACACAACAGTCAGTTCCTACAAAACAAAACACAATTCCCATAAACCAACAACAATTAAATGGAACATGGATTAACAATCAATCAATTGTGCATATCAAGTCTTACCTTGGTATCAAAATGATGCATGGGAGTTTCACCCGCCATCTATGGATATCGGGCAATCATTGAGTCACTTTAATCCAACTCGATGGAACTCGCAACATCCTTTGCGTTTATGGCTGCCAACACATCAACGCCTAAAAAACAAACCATCACAAATGGAGGAGATTATCCCACAAGAAACCCAACATCCTAAAAGCAAGAAGTTGATGAGATAGCATAAAAAGGTTCACACACTTATACAGTGATGGTGATTGGTGAAGCAATCTCTTGCATGATTACCTATATCTTCCTCTAAATTTCTCTTCCCACACCTTAATAAAACCTTGATAATCTCTACAATTCCTTACCTTTGTTTAGATCGCCCTCATGCTTTGAGAAGGTATGCTTGTTTCCAGCATTGTGATCCTTGCCTACTTCCTTCCGAAGGTCCGCCACCACCTCGTAAGCTCGGGTTGTCATTCTAGGCATGCTCTGCCGCTTCTCCACATCCTTCGCCGGTTTTTCTTCACCTTAGGTGGATGAGTTGGCGGCAGACCTTTGGCAGGAGTATGGGAGGATCACCAATGCTATAGCAATGAGTAATAGCATGAGGCATGAGGCATGACAAATGTGCAATCTCATAGAGGAAACTCGGTAAAGAATGGGGGACTCCTGAAGGTGTTTGTCGGGCCTCATTCTCCGAGACTTCCAACTACCAACGACTCTACGTGGCTCTGTCGGGCCTCATTCACATCACAAGATTCCATATATGAATCCCCCCCAAATTCAAATCCAAATTTTGTGATCATGGGCCATCTGCATTCCGCAAAGTAACCCGTAGCTTTGCGGGAATATTGCAGCCATTCATTCCTAGAGATTTTATTCCTTTCAGCTTGACATGAGATCAAAAAATTTCTCCTTATCTCTTATTAACCTCTCTCACTGCAAGTTTCAATTCGCTATAGAGAAGAAATATTGGAACTATTTCTCATGTACACCATGCAAAATTAGTAAACTCTACCCATTCCTCGATTTGTCAAGCTCTAATTCGCTGTGGATAATCTTTGGGAGCATTGGCTAGCTACAATTAAAGGAGCTATTATTAATGCACAAAACCATTACTGTTTTACAAGTGCGTTGTAGAGAGCATAATCTATCATCATCAGCAGGAATAGAAGGACAAAACAATTGCATGATAAAATGATACCTTAAGCTTGATCTCAGATTTCATTTCAGAACATCAGAGAGTATAGTAAGATCTTAATATATCGTAAAGGACTCCAAATCACTTTCTTCTCGCTTTGATTGTATCTTTCCGTCATTCTACACCAATGTATTTCGTGGTATGTAAATGTCATAAAATATCATGAACAGTTTCGAAGAGTTCAATGAACATTTTTGTTAGTAAAAATGAAGATTCTGTAATCATGGATTCGCCTTCCAAACATTTAAATTCAATATTTGTTAGAAAAATTTGCACCCGCATATAGATGGTTAGCCCGAACAACTCCAATAACTAGAAGTGAAGTAATAGAGAGTGAAGGAGAAATAAAACCAAAGTAGAGAACAACCGAGTCTTGTGAAATTCACAATTTTCTTAAGACAAATTCTCTTTCTCCACTGGTGCTTTGAGATTTCTAAGGCGTCTGTCTCCTAGGATAAAACGATTGTTGAATGGTCGACAAAAGCACATTGTCACCACTCCGGTGAACTAATGATGTGTTCGTACTATCACCGACAAAAGGAAGAATGAAGGAAAACTCGAGACTTGATGACCTTTTTGAGACACCCTATGATAGGCGTATTTTGTGATGTGTATATAAAATTATGTAGAAAAATAAATAAAAAAAAGCGCCTATTTTGCGCAAGTATATGCTTGTCAAGTAATATAGTGTACGATATATACAAAGATCCATCCACGGGGAAAATGGGATGTTAAGTACCAAAATTATAATACCTCTCAAATATTCAAACGGTCAAAGATGGTTTAAACATCAGTTAAACTAAGTTACTAAAATCTAAATCTAACTAATTAAACTATGCAACTAAGGGATGCCAAGAGATATTAAAGTTCTAAGGTATTTGGTGCATGTGAACAATCCTCCTTTGTTTAGGCCAAAAATTTCATTCATTATTCCCTGAAAAGGCTTCCAAGACGACTCTTGCCTAATTTAATTATAAGTCTCTCTTGAGGTCAGATAACCTACCAACTAACACTAGGTCTTTTGCTTCTCAACTCAACCCCAAGCATTAGAGATGCTTTAAGTTCCAAGAATCTCACACGCCTCCTAATTACTGGTAATTTCTATACTACCAAGCTAATTAGGTTGATTCATCTATGTTTTGTTATTTACTCCCTTCTGAGATCTTGCAAAGAACCACTCACCATATTGAGATTGTCTAGAAATTAATATGTAAATAGAACCAAGAATGAATCAATAGATAGACAATCATAGAGAAACAATAGAAAAAGGAAAAAGCTCTAACTAATAAATATAAGATTCATGTCCAAAATCAACCAAACCCTTAGACTACAGTTAGAACACAATAGAGGCTCTTGATACATCATAAACTTAGGACAAAACATGAGAAAAGAGAAAGAAGAAACTCTAATGATCAAAGTGATGGTGATTCTCTGATTTTCTTCCACAAATCTCATGATCTTGTCCCAAATCTTCAAAAAACAACTTTACAACTCCTCTTCCCTTGGTCCAAAGTGTATCACAAAGTCCCCCTTCTCCGAGCCCTAGCCGCCTCCCTTTTGTCTCCATAGGGTTTGAGCTTTAAACCCCTCAAAATGGGCTCAAAATGAGCAGAAAATCAACCCAAAACCAACCCCAAATGTCGTGACATCGTTTGGCAACGTTGCGACATCGAGATGCTCTGTTTCTCCACTCTCTGCAACATCGCGACGTTGGTTCTCAACGTCTCGACGTTGCAACAGCCAGGAAAAACACTTTAGAAATGATTATAAAGACTTAATGTATAAAATTCTCCAACTTGTAACTTTTAAGTTGTCTTCTCTTCTTCCTTCAACTACCAAGAGTCATAACTTGATCATTTGAAGTCCAAATGGAGTGAACAAGGTCTCTTTGGAAAGAATGAGAAGTCTCCTATCCATCCATATCAATATTGTAACCATTGGGGATCATTGTATAGATTAAAACATCAAAACACAGTAACTGTTGCTGCATGTGTAGTTTGCTGATTTTTGGGCTTTATCTCTTTATTTTTTCCCCATATTGGCTCATGGTTGACCTAATCACAAATTGAACATTTAGAGCATTAGATCACTTATTTATATAATAAAAACTACTGATGGCCACAATTTAAAAAATAGGGGATAAATGAATATAAAGTAAACTCACCACACCCTAAATCCTTCTAATCTTGTTTGTCTCCAAGCAAAGAAAAATGAGTAAAATAAAACACTAAGATAGATATGGAGTATGAGTATAGTGCTAGTATGCTTAAGAGAAAGCTTGGAAATTTTCTAAGAAAACATGTTAGCCAAAATGGGATCCCAAAACATTTATCATCTCTAAAAAAAGACGAGGCATCTAAATGGTATACATCATGGCAAAGCCTTTATGCCTCTAAGCCCTCAATAGATCTTTCCTAAAGGGACTCGGTGTAAATGATGTTTTAGGTCTCAAATATTGGCTCAGGTTCCAAAACACTCTTCAAACAAACTCAACTCAATTTATCATTTGAAAAAGAAAAATTAACTAAAAATCAGAGAAGAATCTACACCTTTTTATTCAAGCACACAATTAAAACTAAAAGTAGGGAGCAATGCAAAGGAGTTTTAGAAAAGTATCCATGTAGCTGGGATCCATTGGTGACTCCCCACCAGTTGGTTAAGGGCACCGGGCATTTATTTCCCCTCGAACTTCACCTCAAACACTCAACTAAAAACTAAAGCACCTACTTGTGAGTAAATTCACTTATTTGTTTCTTTTCTTTCCTTTTCTCTTTTTGCTTTTCTTCTCGATTTTTCATAGAAGTATTAATGATGTGGAATCTTCTTATTGAGGTGTCCCATCACTAGTATAGAAGCAATGTCTCTCAAGGTAAGCTCAATTTAAGAAAAAGAGGTTGGAGCCAAAGTGTATAAACAGACCTAGTGTGTGTATAGGAGTTTCCTCAACCATTTGAGAAGAATGGGATATCTTAAACTAAGCTCCCACAAACTAAAGTATGTGGCAACTAAGTCCTAAATCAAACAAATGCAAGGTATCCCCAAAATTTATTCAAGAAACAATTCTGGGGCACAAAGCCAATGCATTCTCAAAACCATTACTAAGCACCAACCTAACTCATGTGAGACACAAAACAAACAAAAGAAAGAAAGGGAAACACATGTAAATAACAACCAAACAACTAAAACGAAATAACTAAAACGAGTAAGGAGATACCAAAGTTGAATTTTTGAAATTTTTTTTTTAATTTTTTACTAAGAAACAATTTAAGCACAAAGCCAATGCATTCTCAAAACCATTACTAAGCACCAACCTAACTCATGTGAGACACAAAACAAACAAAAGAAAGAAAGGGAAACACATGTAAATAACAAACCAAACAACTAAATCTAAATAACTAAACGAGTAAGGATACTAAAGTTGAATTTGAAATTCAATTTTGAATTCACTCAACCCCCCTTCCAAACCCCTCCAAAACTTGAATTACAAACATTGTCCTCAATGTGAAACAAAGCAAGAATGGATAATGAGTAGCTCTTATATTGATCAAGTTCCGGAAGTTACTCCAAATTCATATGGTGGCTCGCTTTGGAGGTAAAGGTGCTTAGAGGCTGCACCTTAGTTCCAAATGAAGGGGATGCTTGAATATGGTTTCCTCTTTGCTTCTTTAAGCTCCCAATTTAATTGAGCTTCAATATTTCAACCTTTTAGCTTCCTAAAACTAACTTTGAATCTTCAAAAACCTGAAATCCAAAACCTAAAAAAAACACAAGATCAAGCAAGAAAATTTATTCAAAAACAAACTTAACTAACTAAGAAATTGAAAAATAACAAATAACTTTTTAACTTAGGCTGCCTCCTGCTGAGCTCTTCTGCTTTTCGAGTCCAAATCTAGACTCTACCAACTACCCGATATGTTGGTACCTTTGGCCTCCATCCTTTCTAAGAGGCTTACAATTATCTTGAACTGCAACCCTGGAGCCACAACTCCCAAGATCATTATTTTTTTATATTTTCTATTTTTTCATTTTTTTATTTACAATGATTCCTCTCAATTCGGTGTTCAAGTGAATTATGTACTCATCCACCTCGGAAGTTAGGTTTTTTTTTTCTCATTTTTCACTTCCTCCTACATTGAAACCCAAAGAGTCATCTCCGGAATAGTCTTCACAACTTCATCATTTGTCTTTTCATGTGATTCCGGAGAAGTTGGCTCATCTTCCTTCACAACTAAGATTTCCAAAATTTGTGCACCATTTTCTACTGTTTGAAACTTCTTAAGTTCTTCATTATCCCTTGAGGTGATTTCTTCACTGGAGCTCAAGTTTTCTTCTTCTATAATCAAATTCTGAAGAGTAGACATGAACTCATGTTATCCTTCAAAGGACATTGTAGCCAGACATTCTCCTCTTGTTCTTCCATATATTTTGCCACTAGTCTCTATACTCATACTCTCCTTCATTAGGTTGTTCTTTCTCGAATCCAAGTTGAGTATAAGAAGTGGCTTTTGGAGTCATCTCTTCTTTCAAGCTCTGGAATGGTGCAGGCTGAATTTGAACATTAGCCCTTGTCAATTCCATGAATTGAACTTGAGATGTTGCACATTCATTAATTCAACCATGGCTGCCTCTAACTTTGTCATTCTCTCATGTGGAGGTTGACTTATCTCATTTGGATCAAAAAACCTAGGCAACCCAACTTAAAAGTGGTCCATTTCAGCCATTGATCTTGAAAATTCAGATTGTGCCATGGTAGATTCAACTTAAGTTCTTTCCTTTGACCATCCATATAGCTTTCTTCCTAGTCTTGATCTGACTAAGGAGACTGAAGAGTGCTATATCTTGTATTCCATGAGGTGTTTGGGTGGTAGCTCCCAACTAAAATTATGATCAAGCCAAGCATGGGGTACCTCCATACGGAGCATAATCCATTGATGCATATGGTTGCTGAAGCACTAGACTTTCACTGGAAGTTGTCACTCTTTTATGCTGACCGGCCAATCACACGTGATTCTGGCTGTTGCTCAAGGTGAGCCAATGCATTTGTCAACTCACTGATCGGCTCCATTGTGATTTTAACCTGAAAATTTCTGCAAAAAGAAAACAAAAAGTATCACATAAACTCATAAACACACACACACACACACACACACACACACATACATATAGAGAGAGTATATATATATATATATATATATATATATATATATATATATATATATATATACATAAAAAAAAATGTTTGAAGTATTAAAGAAGCACTTAGTATTAAAATTAGCATAAAACACATATTTTCCTCGGCAACGGTGTCAAAAACTTGGTAGGCGTATTTTGTGATGTGTATATAAAATTATGTAGAAAAATAAAGAGGTGCCCATTCCGTACAAGCATACGCCTGTCAAGTAATATAAAGGTATGAGATGTACAAAGATCGATCCATTGCGGAAACCTGGATTAAGTATGAAAATTGTATATAATACCTCTCAAATATTCAAATGGTCAAATATGGCTTCAAACATTGTAGTTAAACTAAGTTAATAAAAATCTAAACTAACTAATTAAACTATGCAACTAAGGGATCCCAAGAGATAGTAAAGTTCTAGAGTATTTGGTGCATGTTAACAATCCTCCTTTGTTTAGGCAAAAATTCCACTCTATTGTCTCTTGAAAAGGCTTCCAAGGCGACCCTTGCTGTGACGCCCCAAATCCAGGGGTCCCTTTGACAACCCGTCAACCCAATAAAAATTCCTCGACTTGTAAGGACCCGATACCACACCTGTTGTGTCCCATTTATCTGATCCATTTTCACAAAATCAGTCTCCTTTGTTCGAGGAGCTCTACTCTAACATAAACCTCAGATAACAGTATAATCTCATAACCCATCCGTAGTCTCTGTAATAGAAGTAGTATTAACCCTGGGCTGTGGTTCATCCGCTCCATATCCCCAATACACATCCCTTTACTGGGACCCAATCATTCACTTTTAAATCTAAAATATGAAAATAAAATGTTTAATTATAGTTTGTAAGAGTCTGATCACGACCCTCTTACCATAATTACACACCCGACTATTTTGACAATAGTCCCAAAAGAATTTAGTTACAATTCTTTTATACAAAATATTTTTACAAACATGTTACTCAAAGGTAATATCAAGGTCACACATCGACCTTCTTTATAATAACGACCTCGTCGGAGCCCCCATCTCCCTGTACTACCCCCTTTACCTAAAAGGGGATCCCACAATGGGGTGAGCAATGCCTAGTAGAAAAATTCTCCTACAAGGGCTATTCCCCACCTAAAATGCACATGCAATGGCAACCATGAAAACATCCAATCACATTCCATATAAATAATGCAATCCTATATGGAATATTACGTGTCATGCATGAGATGAGACTCCTCATGCCCATAACCCGAGTCCCGACTGACTCCCTCACACCTGCAATGCCAAGTATGAAAACCAGTCATTGGTGTTTCACCCAATGACTTAAACTATTGGACAACCCTCCGATATTTATTCAATTTTACCAAATCCCGTGTGTTTATTTGAGTCATAATTTCTCGTGGGTTTCACTCGCAGTTTTCGTACGCCTTCCGACACTCTTTCGCGAACTTTCTTCATATAGATGGATATATGTCTAACTAAGAATAAAATTTGGGTCTTTCACCCTAGGAGGGATTTGCCCCATCTCGCTCTCTTTCACCCAAGTCATTACCGAAATTTATTATTATTATTTTTATGCACCCGTGAGTTCTAACACTCTCTTGACGTTGTCCCAATTTCTAAGCTTCACTACACATCTACCTTCCAAGAATGGTGAATAACCAATACCATGCACCCACACTCGACTCAACACGATGTGACCGTGCATATGAAATGCACCATGCCATTTCATATGTCATGTTACATGCAACATTTATAAATCATGATAATTATATTTCCTACATATACTTCCATTCATCACAATTTCCATGCGTTAATACATCACGCAAGCACATATTAACACGATTTTTATCATCAACAACATAATATTTATCTTTCCAATAATACACAAAAATGACCCCAAATCCTGCATCCATATATAAAACAGTAAGTACATCTGTTCCCTTAACGATTCGTCACCGACCATCGTGATAACGAAAAACTTAACAAAACTCAGCAAGACATCGATCCCAGATCAAAACTTAAAACCCACATAGTCCGGACTACTCGAAACTAATCCCAAAATTTCCAATATTCAGTCCCAAAAATCTTGGGACTAAAACACACGGCCGGTTTCGGCCCCTGAAGAACACTCATGCCATTAAATGGCCTTTAGACTAAAAATAATCCAAGTAAGAAAACTCCCTCTACCCTGCGAAGCTCGACAAAACTCCATGATTTTGGGCAAGACTCCACGCTACCTTCGATGCGTGGACCGACTTTGCCTTTTGCTTCGACAAAAACCTACGATCCGATTGCCGTAAATCTTAGAGAGAAACGAAAAACCCATTTTTCCTTTTTCTCTCTCCTTCTCGCTCCCCCTACTCTCACCTGTTTCCTCTTTTCTTTGACTTCTCCTTCTTTATCATTTTCTTTCCTTTTTTTTTTAAATTTGGATACATGGCAAACATTGTGCCATGTGTCCATCTCGCATTTGGGTCCGTTTCTACACCGAAACAATTTATTTATTTGCAGTTTCATTTATTTTAAATGAACTTAGCTCAAGCCATTTCATGACTTCTATGATTTTTGTAAAAATCCCGTCCCTGGAGTCACTAGCGACTTATAACCCAAAAAATCATAAAAATATTCTGACTGTCTCAAAATTCAACAAAACTTTTCTAGCTATCAGATTTCTCATGGTGACGACTGAATGTATGGGCTTCATTCGTCATCCGAGATCTAGAGAATTTTCAGAAGCTTCCCGAAATCCATTATGACAATTTATTAAGATATTATCATTTTGCCATTTTTGAAAATTTCTAATTTTCCGTTTTGCATTCTTCTCCCCCCTTAAAAGAATTTCATTCCCCCGAAATTCACACACACTTTCAGAACACACAACACATGCATATGAAATAGTTATTCTAGTTCCAATATTAGACTCCAATATTGACAACACATCTTCATCCCTCTCAAATAGGAAATGATAGGTGTCCCAAGATTGTGTCCTCTGCTCCCAAGCTGTCTCCTCCACTCCCTCGGTGCTGCTACACACAACACCTTCACTAGCCGCACGGTTTTGGCGCGTCGCAAACCTAACCCGGTGTATCCAAGATACGACCGGTCCTCCTCAAGGTCCCATATGTATCAACAACAATCCCTCCCCAACTAATTACATGAGCCTGGATCCTGGGAGTGGAGCACCCTCAAGCATGGAGACGTTGAACACCTCATGATCACCTGATAACTAGGCTAAGAGTGCTAACTCGACAAGGCAACCGCGCTCACCCTCTGTGCATTCCCAAAGTGGGCTCGACATACACCCACAGCGCCCTCGCTCTGGGCCGAACCTCGACCACTCCTCTCTTAGGCATCACCTCTGCCACGTGATCACCCACCAAACTCTAGAAGAGGTCGACGCCGCATCATACCCGAGCCCCACGGCTTTGAGCCTTAAGAAGAAGCTTCAGACAAATCCACCTTCCTCGGCGGTAATTAGATCCGGACTAGTAATGGAACTCTCTCCCACTTATGTCCAACAAATCGGGGATCGACATGGCCTTCCATACAAGGCCTCATAGGATGCCATCTGAATACTCGCTTGATAACTATTGTTGTAGGCAAATTCCACTAAGTATAGGTGCTCCTCCAAGCTACCCTTAAGATCCAGGACGTATGCTCACAACATGTGTCCTTCAAAACCTGTATGGTCCCCTCCGGAATTTATCGCTTGTCTGCGGGATGAAACGCAGCACTCATCGCCAATCAGAAACCTCTACATGGCCTTTTGGAAACTCTTCCAAAAGTGTGCCATAATTCTAGGGTCCCTATCCGATACGATAGGGACTGGCACTCCATGTAGCCGGACAATTTCTCGAATATACAACCTCTAGAATTTCTCCAGTGTGAAGGTCATCCAGACTGCTAGAAATGTGCTTACTTAGTGTGCAAGTCCATAATCACCAGCACTATCACATCCTATCTCCTCGTCATTCATGGAAAGTGGGTCACAAAGTCCATCGTGACATGCTCCCATTTCCACACCACTACCTAATGGACATGAAGTAGCCCCGCTAGCTTCCGATGCTCACTGACTTTCTGTTTTACACGTGAGACATCGTCGAACAAAATTCCAACATCTCACTTCATCCCATTCCACATTATTGGCCACTAAGATCATGGCATATCTTCGTGCCACTCAGCAAATCGGAGTAATGAACCCTAAGAATCTCCTCGCCAGCAATCAATCGGGGACCACAACCGCCCCCTAAGGCACCAAGACTACCATCCCCAGGTGGATGGCCTGCAAATTCTTCCGTCACTCCAGCACCTGCCTCTGCACCCTGGCCCCCGATGGACACTCATCTCCGGGTCCCGCCCTGTGACTCAACCACTGGGTTTGCTAGGGATGGCATAGCCACCAAACTCCCTAATGCTCCCTAAGCCTGATAATTGTAATGGAGTCTAAACTCGTCTCCTACGCCTCGAGCATCTTACAGCTCTCGAAACTACACTAGCCAAAGTGATCTCGACTCATCGAAGTGCATCAGCCACTATAATTGCCTTACCAGAATGGTAATGCAACGTGAAGTCATAAATCCTCCGTATACTCTATCCATCCTGCATTGCCCAAGCGTCGAGGTCCCATCAGACAAGAAAATATACTTCAAACCCTTAGCGGTCTCAAAATACTAAACCCGTCATCATAGGCAAGGCGCCAAATCTTAAGGCAAAGACAATGGTCGCTTAAATCGCGGTAGGGTGCAACTCCTCGTCATGATTCTCTTATCTCGTTTGGAACCATACAACAACCCTCCTAGATCAGATCAAGACATCCTGGGCCACCAGAGGTGTCATACAAGACATCATGGTACCTCTCGTCCCTATTCCTCCGGATTCATCGTATCAGATTCGCAGTGTTCTTTCAATTCTTCGAATGCCTTCTCACACGTGTCATCCTAATTAAAACGTGACCCCCTTCGGGTCACACCTTATTTGTGGTGTTGCTAATCGAGAAATCCTCAATGAATCTCATGTAGTAATCGTCCCGTAAACTACGATTCTCGAGACTCCGACTTCAGCCCTCCCAACTCATACCACCCTCAACCTATATTCACTTAATCACCCAGTTTGTACCTATATATCCAAGATTTCACCTCGCAGTTTCAAAACTCACACTTACCGAATCCTTGGCGTATTAAACCCGATGTTCTTTGAGGGTCTGGAGAACAATCCTCGAGTGATCCTCATGCTCCTCCTCAGACTGGGAGTAGATCAAGATTTCTTCAACAAAGACCACAACAAACTGATCCAAATAGGGCAAGAATACCCTATGCATGAGATCCATGAATGCCGCTAGCGCATTCGTCAACCCGAAAGGCATTATGTAAACCTAAACGCATACCGCCCCAAACTCTTCTTAGGAGTTATTAGTCTCCCTAACTCCTCAAGTGATGGTAAATCGGTGCGAAGGTCTATCTGAGTAGAATCGCGCCCCCTTGCGCCTGACGATCAAAACAAATCATCAATCCGGCAATGAATACCATTTCCCTTGATCGTAACCCCGTTCAACTCAAGCCGGTAATCAATGCACGCCGAAGGGTCTTGTCCTTCTTTTTCACAAATGTAACCGAGCCCCCATGGAAGCGCGGCGCTCGCCACAACCATCCAACAATCTCGCAGCTTGGACATTGAGTTCATGCACCTCAACCGCAGCCATCATCCGGCGTGAGCCAAGTAGATACGCGATGTACCAAGGTGTAACTCAATGAAAAATCTTACATCCCCGCAAGGCGGAGGTAATCCGTAGCCCTCGGGTCTAAAAAACATCCTCATACTCGCAAACCACCCGAGGTAGACCCAAATCTAGTCTCCCCTCATCCTCTATGGTAAGGCTTGCTAGCCAACCCATCAACTACCCACCACTGAGTTGTAATGTGGTAGGTGGTAGCACTTCATGTTTATCCCCTAAATGTAACACAATACTGTCCCATGTGTGTAGGCAAAGAATCCTCCTATCACTATCACAATCAATGACCTAATCTGTGTGTCATCGACCAACATGCCAAGAATGACATCAAACTCCAATATGTCCATCACCCGAAGGTCCACCGTGAGTAGAATCCCTGAGATCTCTAACTCATAATCCCGACATATCTAATCAATCATCACCCTAACCCCTAGGGGAGAACTCACATGTAACATCTCTTTAAAGGTTTCAACTTCTAAGTGATCGATGAATCATGCGCGTGTATCATAAATAAATTCCTGGGTGTTCTTTATAGCTAAATGCATGATTCAAAGTCTTTTCATTAATATTACGCTTAATCCTCATATTATATTATTCTATAGAATATGAAGTATGTTTGAATCAAAAGTGGCAATCTAAAAGACAAAATGTATCAGAAGGTAAATGATTTAAAAGGCAACATCACAAAGGGTTACTGGTTCGTGATTGTGCCACCTTGCTTCACGGTGAAAGCACTTTGGCCAGCTCACGGCGACCCCCTTCATCGCAATAACCAAAAATCCTGAAATCAGTTGGCCCTGGGTCCGCCCACTGCGGGCCACCTTCTCCGCGGCGGCGAGGTTTCCTTTCCATTACTGACCTCAAAACTCCTAAATTTTCCGGGCCATTGATGGGCCCGATCTCGAGTGTATATAAAGGAGGAATTTAGAAGCGTATGGGATTGGATCAAGAAGGAGGAGATGTAGAGTGAGAGATCAAGATAAGACTAATTTATCGTGATCACAAGACGGATTTTCTCGTAGTCTCATTCAACCCACTTCATGATTCAAATTTCTTCAACTGTAGTTGAATAATATGATGAACTAATTCTTCTCTAGGTTTTTGCCAACCCTAACCACAAAGCCATGGATTGATTTTCACTTTGCTTATTTGAATGTTAATATGAGTTCATATGCTGCTTCACTATGGGCCAAATAATTACATGTTATTGAAAACCGCCAATCGTGGCATGCAAAGTCGAGTTTGAGATCGAGAAAGACAGTTTCTAGGACATGGTTAGCAACACTGGGTAATCGAAGAATAGAGATATTCTTAGATCGTAAGTGTACACACTTAAGCGCTTCTTTGAGTCGAGGGGCCGAGGCGTAGATGAAATACATCCCACTTAGCGAGATAGGGAAATATATCTCGAGAGAGAATATCTTGTAGGAAAGATCAACCCGCCAACATAACCTTCATATAAATACTTCAATAAGTCCCTTAATCGATTTATTAATCCATCAAGAGTGGTAGGAGACAGTAAAACCCTAGGTTTCTCATCATCAATATAATTCAATACACGCAATTTTAAGTTTTTGTTAATTCTAGTAATTTAGTCAAAATTCGCTTTAGGATTAGATCCAAACATTGTCGGCCTCTGGCAAAATCAATAGTCAACACGCTCTCTTCGAGGAACCACACTTTTGACTAACCACTACACTATGTCAACTCAACGCATAAAACTCATGCGATTACCGGTTAGCATTTCACCACCTTTTACATCACCACTGCCCCTTCACTAAGCCTAAACCTTTCACACATGATGCAACAATAAATATGAATATGATGCATCCGAATCAAACAATATCTTCGCCTAGATAGATAACATAAACATACCCCGTGTATTACCAAGATAACATAAATATACCCTCGGGGGACACCGACCTGACTCAATCGCCTAGCCTCGTGTGGGATGGCGTAAACACGCCCCTAGGTCCTTGAAGTCTCGGCCCATGAGCTTTGTCCTCAACCTCAACCCATACCCTAGCCTATGTGGCCCATCTCTGTGGCAATAGTAGTGCCAGGCAAAGACTGACTTACACGGCCTCTCGCCCATGTCAAAAGTGGAGGAACAAATCAAGGCCCGCACATGTCCCACTGATGATTAGAACTGTAATGTCCCATAATTCTGAGATCCCTACCTCTGTGGACAATCCCGTCGCATGTGCCCAGGCTGATGGCAATGGTAGCATGTCATTTACCCCGTCTAGCTAGAAGCCCCTACTTGGCCTTGGCCCTGATAGCCGCGGCCCCGTCCCTGAAATCCGTACGAAACATAAGTCTTCTGCTTCTTCCTAGAGCTAGAAGAAGATTGATTCTCCTTTCTCTTAGCACTAGCACCCGTAGCCTTTCTGACTAGTAGGAAACAATGACCCACCACCATCGGGTCTCCTCCTCCTCCCTTAGTAATGCAGGATCATACATGCCCCAAACCCCTGAGAGGTTACTTATGCCTCAAACCTCTGAGGTTACTTGAACAACCTCCCCCTTCGTTCCTCCCAATTGCACCAAATACTTATGGCAGGAAAAGAACTAATAATTTTGCCCTGCATAAAGGTAGCAGTCGCAACAACAATAGCCTCTATGGAGGTTTGTTAGTCCAAAGCCGGTGGTCATGGGTTATTACTCCGCCACCACCCTTGCAAGGCCTTCTTCCCTCATACTTAGCCATCTACATGTTTCAGATAGCAATAGAGTTCTTAAATTTCTATCTCGGTCTAACTAGTAGTTCACATGCCAACCACTAATAAACTTTAAAATCATGAACTACACTGTTCATCCATTTTTTCCTTAGTGGTGCATAATGCCAAACACTAATACAGAGCCACTCGCCACGTGAACTATCATGTTCATTCTTGTTTCCAACCCCTTAAGGTTATGTTCTAGCACTGCTGTTCCATATACAATCTACCATGTATAATATTCACACAAATCACATGCTGATGTTAGCAACAAAACACGTAACACATAACAATGCATGATCTAGTCCCATGCCCATCACCGGGTACTTGTGTGTACTCCAGACTTTGATACACATAAATGATTTAGCCAGTATCGCATTCATACTTGTGGATACCCACATTCAAGCTCCCTAAGTAATCGTTTACCTAAGCTTTGATACCAAGTTGTGATGCCCCAAATCCGAGGGTCCCATTGACAACCCGTCAACCCATGGAATTCCTGTGGATTTCGGGTGACCCATTATCACATTATTGTGTCCCATTTATTGGGATCCATATTTTCACAAAATCTAAAGTGCGTATCTCCCTTTGTTCAGTGGACCCTACCCAACATACAACCCGGGAGCACAAAGATAACTCATAACTCATCCAGGGTCTCAACAGAAGCAGTATTAACCCCACAGGGCCCATCTGTCCAAATCCCCAATTTATACATCCTTTACCTCCCGACCCATCATTTACATTTAAATCTAAAATATGAAAATAAAATGTTTAATTACAAATCAGAAGAGTCCTATCATGGCCCTCTTACCATAATTACATACCCGACTATTTAAACAATAGTCCCAAAAGAATTTCGCTACACCCTTTATAAAATAATTTTACAAACATGTTACTCAAAAGTAATATTTCAAGGCCACACGGCCTCTTCATAATCATGGTATTCTACCGGAGCCTTCGCTCTCCCGTACACCCCCCCTTTGTACTTAAAAGGGGTCCCACAACAGGAGATGCAAATGCCCAATGGTGAAAAATTCCCTCCTGCAAGGGCTACTCCCACCTAAAATGCAATGCCATGCAATGGCAACCATGAAAATTCATCTGCAATCACATTCCAAGAGCAACAATGCAATCCTATATGGAATACGCAGGTCATGCATGAGATGAGGCACCTCATGCTCACAAGCAAGTCCTCGTAAGATCACTCCTCACACCCCGCAATGCCATGTGTAGAAAAACCGGGCCATTGGGTGTTTCAAATTCAATGACTTAAACTATCGACAAATCGATATTTCATTTAATTTTACCAAATCCCGCTTGTTTATTTGTTGCGACTCTAAGTCTCACCGCAGGCTTCGCACGCCTTCCTACACTTTTGTGAACTTTCTTCGCTGGACACATATGTCTAACCAAGAATAAAGTCCTCAGTCTCTTCACCCAGGTGTGGAGGGATTCGCCCCATCTCACTCACCCAAACACACCTAAAATTTCATTATTATTATTTTTATGCAATCTGAGTTCAATTTTGGACATCCCACTTCGAAAGCTCACTAGACATTCACCAAGAATGGTGGATAACTAATACCATGCACCCACATCACTCACTTATTTCCATGTGATCATGCATACAGAAATGCAATCATGCCATTTAATGCTATGTCATGCATGCCATGAATTATAAATTCGATAATTATATTCCGCATATAATTTCCATTCATCACAATTTCCATGTTGATACATCATGCAAGCACATATTAACATGATTTTTACACACAACAACATATTATTTATTTTTCCAATAATACACACAAAATGGCCCAAATCTCAGACCCATATAAAACAAGGAACCTCTTGGTTCCTTCACAGCTCACACGGGACTTATTGCATAACGAAACTCAACAAAATGATAAAGACATTGATCACGGATCAAAACCAAACTCAACATAGTCCTGGGACTACCCGAACTAATCCTGTAATTTTGTAATATTCAGTCCCAAAATCTGGGACTAAAACACACATGGCCAGCCGTCTGACAAGAAATCCCATGCCAATAACGGCCTTTAGGCTAAAAATAATTCAAGTAGGAAAATTCCTCATTCCCGTGAGCTTCTGGATGAAACCCAAGATTTTGGTACCCACGCGTAGCCCCATGTGTGACCGACTTTGCCTCTTGTCCCGACGAAAAACCTACGATCCGGACACAATAAGTTTGCAAATCTTATAGAGAAGCGAAAAACCCATTTTTCCTTTTTCTCTCTCACTCTTCGTCTGTTCCACTTTTTTTTTCTTTTGACTTCCTTCTTTTTATCCTTATCTTTCTCTATTTTTTTTTTTAATTTGGATACATGGCTCACATTGTGCCATGTGTCCATCTCTCTCATTAGTCCCAGCTCGCCCGAAATACTATTTATTTTTAGTTCCAGCATTTGCTTGAATGAACTTAGCTCAAGTCATTTCCTGACTTCCGAGATTTTTGTAAAACTCTCGGGCCCTCGAGTCACAGGTGACTTATCACTCCAGAAAATTTAAAATATTCCTAATTGTTTGTAATTCTAATAAAAACTTTCTAGGTCACTAGATTTCAATGAGACAAAATTTAACGGCACAGTCTGTTTCTTCATCCAGAGGATCTAGAGAATTTTCTACGCCTTGAACCATTATGAATAAATTTATTATTATTATTATTATCTATTCCTTTCATATTTTTGAAAATTTCAACACCCTCCTAAGTTTTATACCTGGCTCTAATTTAATTATGCTTCCCCAAATTCGAGGCCTGACATAACCTACCAACTCAGATATCTAGATCTCGTTTCAGTCAACCCCAAGCATTAGAGATAGTTTCTAAAGTTCAACTCTTAGCCACTTCCTAATTGTTCCTCATCATAATTTCGCCAATTACCAAGAGATAATTGAAGCTGATTCATTCCATGCTTGCCTTACCCCCTTCCTGACTTCTCGCAAAGAACTATTTCCTCCAATTTGAATTGTTGTATTGAGAGATTGTTCTAGAAAATCAATATGTAAATAGAAACCATGCAAGAATCACAGATAGACAAATCACAGTGTTGAAAGTTCAATGTAGCACAAAATTAATATCAGAAGAAAATGATAAGATTCATTTCCAATCTTACCAAAACCTCTAGGACTACAAAGTTAGAACATAATAGAGGTTTGATACTCATAAACATAGGACAAAACATTAGTGAAAAGAGAAAGCAGCTAAAACTCTAATGATCAGAATGATGGTGATTCTTGGATTTTCTTCCACAAATCTCATGATCGCCTCCCAAATCTTCAAAAACAACTCACAACCTCTCCTGGTCCTAAAGTGTAGACAAAGTCCCCTCCAGCCTGCAGCCACCTCCCTTTTGTCTCCTTGGGGTTTGAGCTTTAAAACCCACAAATATCATGATCTTCTCCCAAATCTTCAAAAACAGCTCACAACCTCTTCCTTGGTCTCAAAGTGTGGACAAAGTCCCCTTCTCCAAGCCTTAGTCGTTTCCCGCTTGTCTCCTCAATGGGTTTGAGCTTTAAAACCCCCACTTGGCCTGCACAGACAGCACTCCGACCTAAAACTAACCCTCGAACGCTGCGATGTCGCTTGGCAACGTCGCGACGCTAGGGATGCTTTGTTTCTGACTCTTCGCAACGCTACACGCTGTAGTAGCTCCTCCTCGTTTTTGCACCACTCTCAAGGCCATAACTTTGTCATCCGAACTCGATTTTGGTGTTCTTTGTAGCGCTTGGCAGATCTTTGAAGTGTAGAATATAGATATGGTCAGGAATTAGAAATTATTATAAAGAATGAATGTACAAAATTATCCAATTGGTCACTTTTGAGCTCTCTTCTCTTCTTCTTTCAACTACTAAGAGTCATAACTTGATCATTTAAAATCCAAATGGAGTGAATAAGGTCTTTTTTGAAAGCATGAGAAGTCTCCTATCCATCCATATCAATATTGTAGCCATTGGGGATCATTGTGAAGCTTAAAACATCAAAACACAGTAGCTGCTACTGCATGTGTAGTTTGCTAATTTTTGGGCTTTATCTCTTTGTTTTTTCATATTAGTTTCCATATATTGACGAATCACAAATTGAACATTTAGAGCATTAGATCACTTATTTATATAATAAAACTACTAAAAATATAACTAAAACATAGGGATAAAATGAGTATAAAATATACTCATCACCCTACTGAAATACCCCGACGACCTTTATAAAGGAGAGACCCAACCTTTTGGAATGTCAAAGACATTTCCCCAAACCCTAGAATTATGAATTAAAATTAGTTCACAATTCGAATTGGGGGCCATTATTCTTTGAATGTCATGAATTAAATTATTCATTGAATGTCATTAATTTCATATAACTGAAATTCATAGAATTCTGAACAAACAGTTATTTAGTGAATGTCATTTATTTCATTCACTATTTCCAAAAATTCCCCACATGAATGAAATTAATGACTAAAGACAAGACAAACATGGTGATAGAACCAACGCAAGGTTGAAACTTAGTGATAGAGAGGTGTAGGTGTTACCCCTTTAAACCTTTCCCTTTGTAAAAATATAAGCCATCAATAGTTAAACATTAGACATGATGTCTTTGAATTGTTCTCACGTATTGTGTAGACGGCTTTATTATATCTCACACAAGAATCTTTTAACACATTTCACTTCTACTTTATGTCCATTTTGAGCATGGACATGCGCCCGGGTTCTATAAGAGTTTAATAGAAATTCAGCTCCTATTCATCCCTTGAAGTGAGCCCCACTTCACTCTTACATAGGTGATCTCTTAAATTATGAGTAGCTCATGTTACTTTTCCAATGCATAGATATTTTCATTAAAAGATAGCCTTCAACCTACTCTTCTGATAGTAGTTAATTGTTTCATCATAGGAATGGATAAGAGAATATCCTCACAATGATATAACCAAGTCTTTACAGTTTAGTTGTCCCTTTTGAACCTAGATCTTAGGATCTCCAGCCAGCTAGGTTAGGTATCCACCATATCAACTTATTCTTTTGTGGGCTTTAGTCCTATTCCCTTCGATGATGTTTCAACTAACTCTTTATTTAACCATTTGGTTAGTGGATCCGCAATGTTATCCTTAGACATTACATAGTCCAAAGAGATAACACAAACTGAGAGTAGTTGACTAATGGTAATATGTCTACGATTAATATGTCTAGACTTACCATTATCCATACTGTTTAGTGCTCTACCAATAATAACAAAGTATGCATATTGGAGGCATAGGCTTTGGTCACCTGGAAACTTCATTTAAGAATTGTTATAATTGTTCAGCCTCTTTCCCACTTTTTTATAATGTTATAAACTCAAATTTCACTGTGAATTTGGCAATAACCATTTGTTTTGAGAATTTTCATGAGACTGTTGCACTTCTCAATGTAAACACGTAACTGCTTGAGTAAATTTAGTCACAACACCGCTATTAGATTCAAATATCATTTCCAAAATATTCAAGAAAAGGTCAATTCAAATAATTCAACACAATCCCTAATTATAGCCTAAAGGTTTAGGTTCCCAATAGGCAATTAAGATCTTTTACACAAGGTCTCAAGTTCTATACTTGTCCTTGTACTGATGCAACAAGGATTTTCCAAATCAGCTAACTCCTTGTATGTACCAACAAGGATTTTTCAAAATAACAAACCACTAGTTTGTTTGGTTGTAGAAATGTTTAGTTTTCAATCAAATGAGTTTTTTTTTTCTTAAAAAAAAACCTCAAACAACTATTTTCTGAATCCTTGTTCCAAACATTTTTTTTTTTTTTAAATTATGGTTTTCTGGACACTTTTCCTTTCAAATAACCTTACTCCAGTTGGTTCCTTCCCTTTTTCTACCAATCATTTTTCCTTTATATCCAATCCTTTTTTTTTCCGCTAAAGTCATTTTAAACTACAACTGGATTTATTTATTTTTCAAAAGATAAACTTAGTTTTGTGTACAAAAGGATAAACTCAGTTGTTCTCAACATCATTTCTTGGAAACTATAACTCGATTTCTTTCTTTTTTCTGAAAGCCACAAATCAGGAATTTGCTTTAACATAACCAAAAAAAAATTCCTTTCTCTTTTTCTTGTTAGAAGAGTCCCAACCTAATACACCACATTATTGGCTCAGCCTTTCTCTCCTAAACAACAAACCATATGTTTGTTTGTTTTCAAAGGTTTTCCATAACTTTTCTTCCCTATTCAAGAAATAAAAGTGAAATTTGTTTCTACAATAGGAGGCACAACCTCGAAACACTGTTCCGTTTTTTTTCCTACACAGTAACAAAACCAAATTGTTTGTTTACCCAAACACGAGTTCTAGTTTTTTTTCCTCATTATTAGGTAATAAACCAAATCCTGCTTGTTTCTACCTGAACAAAGGATTTTTTTTTTTTTTTTTTTCCGTCTACAACTAGACTAATCACCAACTTCTGGGGAGTCAAATTTGTCTTAAGATTGTTGGAAAAATTTGCACTTATAGCCGTATGGTTAAATTTTAACAAACTGTAATAACCAAAAGTGAAGTAATAGAGAATGAAGGAGAAATAAAACCAAAGTAGAGAACAACCGAGTCTTGTGAAATTCACAATTTCCTTAAGAAAAATTAGCCTTCTCCACTGATACTTTGAGATTCCCAAGGCATCTGTCTCCCAGGATAAAACGGTTGTCGAATGGTCGAAAAAAGCACATTGCCACCACTCCAGCAAACTGACGATGTGTTCCCACTATCACTGACAAAAGGACAAAGGAAAGAAAACTTGAGACTCTCATGACCCTTTGAGAGTCTCTACCGGGTAAATAATTCCGATGACCTTTATAAAGGAGACCTTAACCTTTAATGTCAAACATTTTCGTCTTCCTAAACCCTTAGAATTCGAATTCTAAATTATTATTCATTGAATTAATTAAATTATTCATTGAATGCTGGTGAATTAAATTATTCATTGAATGTCATTAATTTCAGAGTAACTCGAAATTCATAGAATTTTCTTGAACAAAGTGTGACACACCCTAAATCCCGAGGGTCCCGCTGTGGAGATGCAACCCACAACTCACGGAAACTCTGTGGATATCGGATGCCCCGATATCACACTCCTGCATGCCCCATATCGAGACCCATTCCCGCATATTTGCGCACCACAATATAAAAATCTAAGTGATGTGATTATAATCACAGTCTCTTTACAACCCCTTTGATACAAAAAAGGTGCACATGTTTTGGTTCTGCTCGAATATAATACAAGACAAAAACAAAACAAA
Source organism: Tetrastigma voinierianum (assembly GCA_016808115.1). Taxonomy (NCBI): domain Eukaryota; kingdom Viridiplantae; phylum Streptophyta; class Magnoliopsida; order Vitales; family Vitaceae; genus Tetrastigma; species Tetrastigma voinierianum. The sequence goes on from JAEQBH010006184.1 coordinate 96,564, forward strand.
ACAAGTCGTGTCTGGCTCTCATCCCATATGCGGTTCAGCCGCCTATACTGGACTTGTACCTGAAAGGGGGATCCCATGACGGGGTAAGCAAAGTCCAATAGTGATAATCTCCTATAAGGGCTACTCCCCACCTAAGTGCTCATGCAACGATCAAACTAACCCATACACATCTTAGTGAAAATGTCTACATGGATGTCATATGTCATGCATGGAATGTCTTCATGCCCATATCCATAGTCGCTCACCGACTCCCTCACACGTGCTTATGCCAAGTGTGACAAACCGTCATTGGTGTCTCACCCTAAGACTTGACTCATTGGACCGACATCCAATACTCATTTGAATTTCATCAAATCCCATGTGTTTATTTATTCATTAAGGCTATTTTTTCTGGGTCTCACCGCAGGATCGTCGACGCCCTCCTCGACATTTTTGGCGGACTTTCACCGCCGGGGTGATCATGTCTGGCAAACGCATGCAATCCTGGGTCTTTCACCCTGAGGGGGGGATCTACCCCATCTTGCTACGCCCAACACACACACACACACACACACACACACACACACACACACACACCTGACTCGACACGATGTTACCATGCATATTCAATGCTAATGTCACTGCAACTTCTCATGTTACATGTATGATGCACATTACATGAACCATTCTCATTAGTTGTACTCATGCCAATTATGAATGCAAACATATATCGTATCGCTATATTAGCATCCATCAATCCATGACTAAATAAATAATGTCATACTCGCCTTCCTTAAAGCAATCTCATAAAATTCCTACCCAACATAGTAGCCTACAACATGTCATGCAATGGTCATGTCAAAACCCGGCTATTCACATCGACCCAACCAAGCAACCTACACACTTGGTTCAAAACATATATTTTAGCAATGTTATGATCACCCACTGTCCTCCACAGGCACATAGATGGAATCTTGACTAAATGGGCTTCAGCGGAGTCTAAGAACAATTCAACAGTAGTTCGACTAAGAAGCTATGACCGTCCAAGTTGGAGGCCCCACATGAATAGTCGTAATCTAGCTTGAATGTACTTTTCACCTAGCCTGACGGGATCAACCGACGTGATCATACCGCACAAACCCACTGGATCGACCCAATCGACTAACTCCAACTGACAGACCAACCGGGATGTAAACCCGTACCGGATCGATCTAACCGACCTGACCTAGCTCTATTTTACTCTTCCACTTAGATCTTTCCTAAGCAAATGTAATTCATAATCAGCTATATAGGTCTAATTAAGTCATTCAAAGCCTAACATCAATTTCAATGATGCGGCTACAATTTACCTGAAGGAAACATGGCCAAATTCCTTTTATTTCCCACCTGAAAACCAGTCCTAAAGTCCGGCTAATGCGTGGGATCAAAATAGGGCAGCTTCCCATAATTCAAAATGCAACCAAACATCCCCCTTGGGACAAGACACAACCACACGGCTCTTAAGGAAAAAAATAACCGAAGTAGGAGAAAACTTACCTCTTGAAGTGTAGAAATTGCTCTAGGAAGTCCCGCTGGATGGTTTCCAAAACCTGTAAACCCTTGATTTCTCAAACCTTCACTGAACCCTCGACCTAAACTCATGCTCTCTTTGATACCCGTGTATTCTCTCATTGTTGCATGATCCTTCTAGTTCTCGTCCGACCTAAATCGACCCATCGATCTTAAGAGATCATGAGAAGCTTAAGTTTCTCTTATTTTTCTTTCTCTCCTTTCTCTTTCTCTTTCTTTCTCCCTCCCCACCGAATCCAGAGCCTAATATCCTATCAAGTGGGAGGCCTCATCTTGCCATATGTCACCTCACTATTGGTTCTTTTGATTTCTTTATCCACTTATCCAAAACTTTGAATTTTCATCCTATCAAGTTATGGGTATACAAGCCACCTCTGACTCTCTTTGATTCTATCCTTCCATTTGACACATGGCTCATTGTAAGACATCCAAACAAGGTTTGCACTGCTACTCGATGCCTTGAAAACGCGAAATCCTGACTATCTCAATCCGACCGAAATTCCTCGACCCAGATCTGTATTTCGATACTTATTCCAACAAATAAGTCCTGCTTCATCATCCGGTATCTAGAAATTCTGTATTTTCAACTAAAATTTCGGATTTTCGACTAAAATTGTCGTTTTACCCTTTCTCAAAAAATTGAATTTTCTTGGGTTTTACACAAAGAGGTATTCAGTGAATGTCATTAATTTCATTCATTATTTCCAACATACTTAGTTGGAACTAGAATTCAAATTGGCAGACAAATATGAAGCTTGATCTTGTATTTTAGTCTAATTCTATCTCTACTGGCTTGTCATTATTTACTGTGAAAATCAAGAGTTACAGGTTTTACCGAAGCAGTACTAGAAAAATTCTGAATCTTAGTGGGCTTTAAAGTAGTCAAACACCACCCAGGTCATCTTCAAATCCCAAATTCACCAATCGATCTGATTCATGATCTAGAGTTAAATATCTGCAGGTCAAAGTCAAACAGAAAATTTGAGAATCATTGTCTATATCGCTGTGGCTTCCTTGCCATCATTTATTTGCTATAAGATGAATTCTTGAGACTGCAAATTTATGAAATTTTTTTCCAATCATAAAAACACAAATAAAGGAAAGCATATATGGATATTAAATAAGTACTATGCAAGAATTTCTTGAACATAAGCTGTGTGGGGTACATTTTAGAATCAAATACATATTCTACTGTCGTGATAAAGTACCTAATTCAAATCCTTTCTTGTTCTATATACTAGGTTGAGTTACATATAATCTAATATAAAATGTGACATCAAAGCAAAAAAATAAAACAAATATATTGGATGACATAGAAGAAATACAAATGTCATATATAGAGTGTCAAGAAATAAAAGCATAAGTTTGTTTTATTATATTAGTCGGGTGGTTAAAAATAAACTAAATTTTTAAAAGTTAAAATAAATCATTTTTACAATTTGTAACAAATAGTATTTTCTAAAAACTCCAGTTGATATTAATTTTAATTTAAAATTAATCGTTAATTTTAGTTTGCACTTCAAATTTTATTTTTTAACATTAAAACAAATTTCAATTCCATTTTCAATTTTTTAGACTTTAATTTTAATTAGAAAATTGAAATATAAAATTCCATGAGTTGGTTATTAATGGTGATGAGATCTAAATGTTAGATTAATTTATTAATCATGGACTAGGTATAATCATATTATGAAAATTTTAATTACATGAATGCTGCAATGATAACATGTCATTTATGAGATGATTTTAATATTAACTTGCTTTGATAAGCTCCATTGGACAAAAGCCTCCACTTGTTCCCTTTGTGCTCTATATATGAGTAAATAGAGCTCTAGAATTTAACAAGGGTTTGGTATAACACACTTTGGGGAAAAGGAAATATCCATCTTCAACTAGTGCATGGCTAGTTGTGGGTGACTTAGTTTGTTTCCCCCATGTTTTTCAAGAAGCTATTTCTTAGGGAAGCCTTTATACACACACTTAGATATCTTTATATAAATTCTTGTTCCATTCCTTCTTTTGAAATTGAACTTACCTTGGGGGACTTTAACTTTTTAAGTGAAGAGACACCTTAATTTTGGGCAAATTTTCCCCACCTTAAAGAAAAAAAAAACAAAAAAAAAAATTTGGAAAACAAAAAAAAAATGCAAAAAGAGAGGAATAAGTGTGTTTTCCCGATCAGAATCCCGAGCATGGTCTGAGGGGCCTTTCAAATCCTAATGTCCTAAGCTAACTGGATTGGGTCATTGACTACACTACTCGCTACAAGGGACAGAAGATGGGCATAATTCACAGGTAGGTGCATTGGTTTCTAGTTGAGTAGTTCGAGGTAAAGTTCTAGGGGAACTAAATACCTGGTGCCCTTAACCAACTGGTGGGGAGTCACCAATGGATCCCTGCTACATGGACACTTCACTAGGACACCTTAGCATTGCATCCTACCTTTAGCTTAGCTCTATAAGAATGTGTGCTTGAATAAATGGGTGTGTTCTTATCATTTAAAGTTAATTTCTACCAAAAATGTGATTGAGTTCTTGAGTTTGAGGTGTTGAAACATTGCTATATGTTTGAGATCTCTCTTAGGAATCTTCATAAAGATTCCTTAGAAAGGTCATGAGGATTCGTAGGGATGTATCGGCTGTATGTTATCCATGTTAGTTCACTTGTTCTTTTAAAGATTTCCAAATGTTGAAGATCCCATTATTGGCTAGTGTGTTTGAGATAAAATTATGTTCATAATCTCAAGGTTTTCTTTAATTGTAGCTAGTCACCATGCTCATTTCATGTTTGTTTGGTTGTTTAAGTGTTCTTTATCTCTCCTTTTGCTTGAGTCAAGCATGATTTAAGTTTGGGATGTGATGAGAAAGTATCTTATATACCCATTTCTTTTTTACTCTCCATGGGTATACAAAATAATAAGTGTTCTAATCCCCTATTTTGTTTGTTTATGTTCAGGGAAGTATTTAGATGCTTGAGGGAGGAGAATTATCTAAAAGACATCAATAATTAGCTGAGATGCATGAGAATGAACCTCACTGGAAAGGAAGCAGCTAATCCACTTCCAATGTGAGGTTTGTCCACGCAAAAAGCCTCAAATTGCATATGGGAGTTACAAAAGAATTCCAAGCCACCACGCATCAGATCTAAAAGCTTTCTTGTATCACATAGCTTACAATCTTATTCAACCCATGCAATGCCTTGTTTCTTCAGAGCAAAGCAAATCAAGCCCATTTTCTTCCTAATTGACCGAGTATAAAAGGAAACCCTTGGCTACACAAGAGGAGAGGGGGGAACCGACCAAAGACTATGTGGAGAAAGGGAGGTTAGCAGGTGGAGACAATCTCTAAGGCCCGGATAGAGTCTTTGGAGACTAGCTTCAACGAGATCGCGATGACAACGACAACCCATCTGCTACCTTAGTTTTCTCTCAGCCTTTTTTTTTCTTTTCTTTTCTTTTCTCTAGATGATTTAATTTAGTTTTCTATGGTTTTGATGTAACCGATGCTAAAAACAATGAATTATTTTATTTCTAATATTTAATGATGTTTATATTGCTTGCATTGAATATTCTACTTGCTATTAATCACTTGTGAATGCTTGATCATCATTTGCTTGTTTTGGCTTTCAATTTGAGATCAAGAGATGAGAATCGAAGGGAACATGGGTACAATATCATGTAATCAATCTATGAGTAGATATACCTTAGGTTTTACATGTGGCATGTAGGGTTCTTTGGCTTAAGGCAACCTTAACTCTGAGGGGTTGAGGCCGAGAGGCAATATGACTTGTTTTAGGGTTAGCTTGTCGATACTCGAGAAAGATCGACTAGTACCTTAGTGAACCTGCCATCAATTTAGGATTTAAACATCATTAGATTAATTTCCAAACCTATCTATCGGGGATTAGCTAGGTGAAGTCACAACCCTAGGTTTTAGCTTTTAGTTTAGGTTTTTCTTTTATTTGATTTTGTTTTTATTCAAAATATTTTCAGTCATCCAAATAGAGCTGGGTTGAATTAGAACTTAGTTAATAACAAATTCTGATTTACTCATTCTACTTATTGCCGATATGACACTGCACTCAGTGCATGTGCAAGTCATATTTTTACACACATATCGTGCCCCTATCAAATACAGGCGAGGAAATTTGTGAATACTAAAGGTAATGCCTGTGGACTATCTCCTCGCGTAGGGGTAATGGAGGTCACTGACTCAAAAGAAATCTTTTTTGCAGACAGATTATTATATCAAACCGGTACGAGTGAGACTTGCTTTCACCTACATGGATATCCTGAATGGTTCAAGGATTACAAGGCTCGTACCTATATTGCTAATATGGCTGAAACTCCTCTAACAATTGATTCAATCACACATACTTCTAATGATCGACATCAAGAGTCTACAACACCCAACACTTCGACTATTTCACCATCGATACGCAGCCTTATTTTGCACATTTGGAAATGGGCCTGTAGTGGACATCAAGACATGGATGTGAGATGTGATGGGGGTAGAAAACAATATGTGCACAAGCCCAGGGCGCAAGCCCAAACATCCGCCTTATGAAGGGAGTTGGGGCATAGACCCAATAAAGAAGTTCGGCCCACAGTGAGATCCTACCCATGCCAAAGTACATGGGCCTAGGCCCATAATTGAAACCACCCCGCCACAGTAACTTAAGATATGGCCTAAAAACTCCGTTGTGAAAAGAAAATCGCCCTGGGGCCCATGATCCAGCGCCCCACCTGATTAGGAAATAAGGATCTTACAGCGGATCAGCCGCTTCCTCCATTATCCCATCAGCCATCTCCATGATAAGGAAAAGGAAACTCCTCACCCAATGAAAGAGATACCGTATCACCATCAAACAAGGAAAGTAACCAATATTTCCCCTTATAAATACCGACCCATTCTACCACAAAAAGGTTCGCAGTGATAACGCCATAAACAGTTGAATTCTTTCCTTCTCACAAGAAAGAAACTGACTTAGCCATTAGAGGGGCGACCGCACACCTTCGCTTCGAATCACTGCGGTAATGACGACCGTCCAACGACTCCAGAAGCTCCAACCCAAGATTGCAGAAAAGCTCCACCGGGCCATGTCACCGCGGGAACGGTGGTATCGCCTTTAAGCAAATAAAATTTAGTAATTGATGGTATCGACCCAAAACATGAGCATGAGTCACACCAACCCCCCTAGGGCGCAAGAGACCGCCAGGTGGCACCTGCCTAGGATGGGGTCGACCACTAAGAGATGCTCGAAACTCTACAGCCAACACCGACAGGATGGAGGCACTCCGTCCCACCAACCAGCATTTCCATGTCGAGACTGAGAACTCACCCGCACAGATGCAAATTCCATAGAAGAACAATGACACCACGACGCCCTCGAAGGAGGAAACCAACAAGCCAAGGAGCGCAATCCCTACAAACCCTTCAGAGAGGATCGCAATGAGGGGATTCCCCGGGAGTAGAACAAAGGAGATACTTGAATGGACCCATCCCTTTACTCAAATAGGAGATGTGAAAGATCATGGAGCAAAGGCTTCTAGACATCCAAATAAAAGCTCAGCCACATGAAGGAAACTGTAAAAGGACAAGCTCTAGTCTCCATGGATGCTTTGGTGCAACAAACAGAATCCCCGTTCATGACCCGGGTACTACACTTCCTTCTCCCAACAAAGTTCATAATGCCTAAGATCGCAGCCCAATCCCATCAAAGTCACAAAAGCAGATCCCGAGTACCTCAATACCAACAAGAATCGATGGAGCTCATACCTGATACCACAGGACTGGGTGAGATGCAAAGCCTTTGCCATCACGCTAAAAGGCCAACCATTAGCCTAGTTCACCGCATCCCGCCATTTACTTCGAATCTCATCCTTCTTCGTAGAACTATCCATCGCGCCTCGCCTCCCACTTCAACCCGAGAACTACATACAGAAGCCGAGCTATCACTTGTCGACCATAAAGCAGAGCCCATCAGAGAACCTCGAGGTCCCAGATCTAGGAAGGTTTAACGCAGTCAGCAAAGGTAGACATCCTGCAGATGAGGCAGCTTTCCATCATCGCTTATCACGCGTTAGACGTAAATGAAAGACTGATGTTTTCCATTTCAAAGAACCCTCAGGTAAGCATGGCCGAGGTTCTCGCCAAAGCAAAGAAATACATCAACGGAGAGGAAGCCCTTCTATCTAAGCGGGAAAACTCTTCTGCGCAAAAGGAGAAAAGCAATAGCGAGAAAAAGCGAGAACGAAGCCCCATGAGACGAGGAGATAGAGATGGATCATCCCTGTACTAAGGACAGAGAGAATGTAACTCAGCCTCTAAAGAGACGAGGCAACATCGGGGAACCACTTAAAGCCCACCACGAATTGAGTCGCAGCCAGAGCGATATCCACCCCAACACCACCCCTCGACAAGCCTGGGTCACAGGTCCTACGTGAGACACAAAGAAGAAAAGTTTTAAGGTGGTCGCCCCCGATGAAGACAAACCCAACAAAAGAGACTAACCAGTGTTGTGAATCTATAGGATCATAGACACCAACGCATAATCGCAGATCCAAATTCGAGGAAGGAAATCGAATAATTCCGATCCGACGCGAACATCTCGCCACTTCAGAAATTTCAAAGTTAAAACTGGGGGGTCTCAAGACCGCCCCATCACCCTCGTCAACTAGTCTAACTTCCACACCAAAGAACCCTCGAGAAACCATGATCTCCTGGCCTATGGGGGAGGGGGAGTCCACCTCACTCAAAAAGGCTCATCTACGCAAGAACATCGATCAGGGGGAGGACACTAGAAATACAAAGATCCAAACCCTCGTCGACACTACCATAACCTTCACCCGGCTACGGAAGGCCACCAACATCCCTTGCAATGACATCCACTAGTATTGCGCGGGCCATCGTAGCCAACAAACCGCATACGTGGTCCCTAAGTTGGGTAACTGGAAGCTCACGACATCATCTCATAAAAGCTTTCAATAAAATAGGCATCAAAAGAGAGAAACTAGAACCGTTCAACGCCCACCTATGAGGATTCTCCGGAGAAAGAGTGCTACCCGGTGTGGGGTCATCATAACTAGTGCTTCACTTTGGGAGATCCGTGCCAAAGACACCCAAGGATGGCAAAGTTCCTCATAGTAGATGCCCCATTGACTTATAATATACTACTCAAGTGCATCTCCCCTCAATTCCATAAGTGACATCCTCCGCTATCATACGGTTATCAAAATTCCAGCATTGCGAATGTGGGGTAGGAAATGGTTCGAGGAGAGACATCGCAAATAAAGATAACTAGGAGTGCTACTGCATCAATGAAACAAAAACGATTGACAAGATCTACATGGATGTTAGATGAGATACAGGCATCCGACCTACGCCCGCCAAGAGTTCTAGAACCAATACACCTTTGACGACTCACCGGAACATCCGCTTACATCGATCCAAATCGCCAAAGACGTCGTGGACCTCCTTATCCACTCTTAAACATAATATAAAGTATTCACTCCTGAAGCAAGAGGATATGGGGAATTAACCCCATGCAGAATCACACACAAGCCGAACATCAGCCCCTCCTTCAAACCCGCCAAACAAAAAAGAAGGAGAGTTTCACTTCTAAAAGGCGTAAGGCGATCAATGAAGAAGGTTAACAAACCTCCAAGCCAAAGTTATCCGAGAAGTATCACCCGGGGCCGGGGCTGGCCAGCCTGGGAATCCCCGTCAAAAAGGTAAACGGAAAATGGCGACTCTACATTGACTTCACCGATGTCAACCGAGCCTGTCCAAAAGATAGCTCTCCCCTACCTCAAATCAACCTTATAGTGGACGCCACAGCTGGCCACGAGCTTCTTAGCTTCATGGACGCTTTCTCGGGATATAACCATATCAGAATGGACCCTAGTGACCAAGAGAAGACCCCATTCAGGACTGGAAAGGTATTTAACAAGCATTGTGTAGAGTGATGCCTTTCGTCAGAAGAACATTGGGCCACTTTATTAGAGGCTAGTGAACAAAATGTTTCAGAAGCAGATTAGAGCATCCATGGAGGTATATATAGATGACATGCTGGTGAAGTCAATTAAGGCCGAGCTCCACGTAGCCCACCTAGCCGTAGTCTCTTCGTGTCTTGAAAATTATAACATGAAGTCAATCTAATCTAAGTAAAGCTCTTCGGGTCTCAAATTAAAATTCTTAGGTTCATAGTCAATACCGAGAATGTAGGCAAATCCAAATAAGATAAAGCCATGCTAGACATGCAACTGCCTTCGAACACCAAAGAAATTCAACGGCCCCACAGGGAGAATATAGCCGCTGAGTCAAGTGAGTATCTAGATCCAAATGATAAGTGTCGACTTTCATTCTTCAGTTCAAAAAGGTTTATTAGATCGGCACTAATGTGAAGAGGCGTTCTCGTGACTAAAACTTACTCCGAAGCTCTTCTTCCCGCCTTGGTAAGCCCCTTCCAAGGGAGAACTCCTTACCCTTTATTCGTCAAGCCGTATTTCCTCTCAACTAGCGCCTCCTCGTTGGGAGCGAGAGATAGAGTACACAATGTCTATTATCGCAAATTCTCGAGCCTCGAGAGGAGCGGAGGAAAGGTACCCAAAGATGGAGAAATTAATCCTAGCATTAGTGACTGACGCCGTGAGGCTTCACTATACCCGTGCTCACACTCATTAAATCCCAATAACACCCAATGAAACAGATATCAGACAAGCCGAGACTCAGAAGATCGGAGCAAATGGGTCATAGAGCTGAAAGTGAGTTCGAAGCATCGATAAGTAAATAAGAAATAGCCAGGGTCAGCGCGTGTTTTCGCGTATTTCATCATGGAATTCACCCTTTCAAATACCTCGACGAAGCCCACCGTGACTACTTAATTGGCGCCCGACTTACCCATCTGGAGGTTGTCCGTAGGTGGGGCCGCCAATTCCCAAGGAAGCGGGGCGGGTCTGATTTTGACCTCCTCGACGTGATTTGATTCGGAACACGCCGCCAAATTCGGATTTCAAGCTTCCAAATAACACGAGGCTTCGTAGGCACGGTTGTCATAGTCGGGCTAATCTACCCATTCCATAAGCCGATCAACTAGAGGTAAGTGGTAAATGATTCCCCGCTTAGTGGTGAAGGTATAGAGGACTCACGGTCAAAGTGAAAAATGATCATTTACCTTAAAAAGGTGCGAGAACCGTTTAAAAAGATCATATGGGTTCAGGTAAGGCATGTCCCAAGGGCAAAGAATTCGCGAGCAGATGCCCTCGCAAAGCTAGCAACAGCATCACAGAAGATCTAGACAGACTAGTACCAGTCGAGCACCTCCCAGAACCCTCGGTGAATGTCGACGATGAAGAAGTATCCCCAGAATGTCCAAGCCGAAATGGGATGATATTCCATCTCTGATTACTCGTGATTCGGTCACGCTGGCAAATCCAAAGGAGGCCCCAAGCATCGTGACGAGGTCGGGCTAGATTCACTCATTCATCTGGGGACCCTTTATAAACGAGGCTTTCTACACCCATCCTTAAATGTGTAGGAAAGGAAGACGCCTAAACTGACGTGCCTGGCAGCGGTGCTTGAAGGTATCTCGTGGCAACCATATCGAGCCAGTCCTTAGTAGCAAAGACCCTACATAGGTGTAGTATTAGTCACTATGCATGTCTGAACGCTGCACCACTTGCTGGTTAAAAATGCAAGATTTGTCAAGAACACGCCTGCATCTCTACACCCTCCTTCCGAAAGCCACGCTGAATCTCAATCACAAAAGCCCTCGTCTTTCTTTAATAGGGGGGCTAGAGGAGAGATTGGGCCCCACCACTGGGTGCGGCTAAAGGCAAGTTTATCGCTCAGAGAGGAGTGGATTGTATTTCACCAAGGGCCGAGGCCAGCCATTACCAACAATCAATCGAATAGTTGCACGTAGAACTTGTTCTCATGCTCCATAATATGGAGGTTCGAATCCCTGTGAGCCTCGTATCCGATAATGGGAAATAGCTCGATAATCCTAAGTTCGCAGACTCGTGTCGAAATTTCTAATCAAGAATTACTACTCATCCCTGCCTCATCCGCCATAGCCCAACTCCGATGCTATAAGCCACATTATATGACTCAAGGTAACGCTAAAGACTGTCGAACAAAGGAAAATGGCAAAATAACCCCGAGGTAATATGGGCATACGTAATCCACGCAAACTCATGAACTCAAGAAACCCCATTCGCTTCAGCCGCTTCGCATCGGGCGTAGCTCCGTCAAGGTCGGGCTGTAACATTGCAAGAGCTGAGTTCGCAAATACCGAACACAACGAGGAGACTTCACCAACCTCGACCTCCTGTGGCGAAAAATGTGAGCAGTTCTAAAGCTATGCCAAAGATTATCGCAGTAAAGATGCCAAAAATATTACGACAGAGCAAGCCTTTGCAGCTCCAGGAGTTTTGGGTCCCTGACCTAGTTCTAAAAAACTCCTCGCCAAAGAAGGAAAGAACCCACACACGGGAAGCTAGGACCGAACTGGGAAGGACCCTACGTGGTTTCGCGAATAGTTCGACCGAGAATCCACGCTAACTTCAAACAGAGAGGGAAAACTCCTTTGCCACATTCTTGGGGACCAGCACCCAAAGCATTCTACCAATAGACCCCTGATCAGAGCTTCTAATAAAAATATTCTGGTCGCTTTACTATAACATTCTCAGGTTCATTTTCACCGATTAACATTCCTCTCGCAGATCATCAAAAAAAATACATAAAAACATTAGACAAGTACACACGCTTCCAAAAGATTGTACTTTTATTTCAGTTATCCTTAAAATTACAATCAAGCAAAGTCGTTTCTAAGCATTTCGTAAAATTATAATCAAAGAAGTTTCTGCTTCTTACATCGTTTTTCATCTCGTATGATCATAATCGGCCAACACTTAATCAAGGAAAACCACAAGAAAGAGAAAGAGAAAAGGAAGAAGAAGCAAATGTGGAGGAAAAGGAATGCAGATGGAGGAAGTGGGACTTAAAAAAACATTCCTCCGAGCCGCCACACGCCCTAATATGTTCCCCGGTCCAGGCCCATCAATCGAAGGGCTGGGGTGGAACAAACACAACTCCCACAAGGGAGGAATTAGGGAAAAACATAACTCCTACAAATGGCAGAACGTCGAAACCAAACGTCGGCCTACGACCACCAAACAAACTCACAAAGAATAAAAGTGGCGATCAACCCCTAAGCTTTATCATATATGAACCCACCAATCGAAGAAAGGGAAAGAAGGTTGGAAGCGGATTATACCACGTGCACCATCAAGAAAGGCGGTTATTTATGAAGAAACCCGACGCCCGAAGCCATGTAGTCCGCTCCAATTCTCCATGATCCAGATTAAAATCGCTTTCCTGGCGGGAAGTGAAGACGGAAGAGCCAGCATAGCTCATTTTCAAAAAGAGCCATGTAATTTTCAATTTCAAAGGAGCCATGTAGCCTGGCGCCACAGTTATGTTCTCATAGCCCGCCTTGATGAGAGCAATAACTCCAAATGCAACAAAGGGCCACGCAGCCTCATTCCAAAAAAAGAGCCATGTAGCTCAAGCCTCAAAGGAAGCTCGCCATTAGGCTCACTTGACAGAGCACAAGAGTCACCAACAAAGGGCCACGAGCTTAGTTTCAAAAGAGCCTTGCAAATAAATTTCCAAAAGATTTTCATGTAGCCTGCCAAAGGGGCCGTATAGCCTGGCCTTAAGAACCTAACAGCCCGTAAGGTCAAATAGCCGCCAAGGAGCCATGTAATTCGCTCTAAAGAGCCTTGCAGCCGCTTTCAAAAGAGCCATGGAGCTTCCTCTGCTTCAAAGGGGCCACGAGCTCGGGCCTAAGAACCTAATGTTCTGTAAGGCTAAATAGCCAAGGGAGCCAGTAGCCTGCTTCAAAAAGAGCCAGGTATGTAGCTCAGCTTCAAAGGAGCCACATAGCTTGGTTTGATGAGAACATAGTAGCTCAGCCGACTAAGTATCGATACCAAAGCATTCAAATGATTTAAAGATTGATGACCAGAAACCACTCCAACACAAGTCATAAAAGAAGACTCGAAAACCAAGAAGCGTAGAAGGATTCGATATCCATAGAATAACAAAAACCAATGTTAGCGTTACGCATGTCTAAGGCTTCTTGAGCCAGTTACAAAATGAGCAAAAAGATTATACAAAGGCCTAAAATGTCCGAGAGCGCCACGAAAGCACTCCCCGTGAAGGCGAGCCTCCAAGCTCTCTGCAGAGGTCAGGCGCGAAGTCCCATCTGGGTGGGAAAGGGTGGGGAGAGAGCCAGCCTCCTCGGTAGGGACCTCAGCTTCACTAAGAAGAGGAACAAAGCTGGGGGGCACGTAGAACACCCCGGGATTCCACTCATCCCAAACGGAGCATTCTTCCGCCTCCTCTTCATCATAAACTTGAAAATTGAAGTCCAAACCCGGAAAAGCCTTAGCAGCTTTGCGTCGAAAAGCAAGCCATCCGGAAGCCCATAAGGTGCAGCCCTCGTCCCTCAGCTCCACTATTACCTCATCCTTATGGCTAACCATAGCCTCCTGCCTCTGAAGGTCCCCGCGTAACGCATTGCACTCCTCAGCCAAGCGCTCCACAGAGCTCTCAGCTTCATAAGCCTCTCGGCGGTCCCCGATCTAATGTACCAAGCTTGTGTATACCTCCGGGCAACCCTGAAACTTCCTTCCTTAAATCCACCCAGATTCCCATCCTAGACAACCCTTAGCCCCATGGCCTCTTTTCTGGGTTTCGCCTCTCGCCTTTGCTGGCCGAGGTGTGCCTTCCTAGCCTGACGATGCTTCACAACATCCCCACAAAGCCTTGTATCCTGAAACAAGTGAGCCTCACTTTCCTGAGATCGTGGAGGCGACTTTAGCTTTGTATTCTTTCGCCACCTTAGCATAGCTCTTAGCAGAACTGGCCCTCCTAGCCAAGTCCTTTATATAAGTAGTCGTCTGCCAAGGAACAAGATAGAGTTAGCAAAATAATACTAACACAAACGATAGTGAGACGGATAAAAAGAAGCCTGGGCATGTAAAGTAGACGCGGCTCCTTGGAGTGATAGGGTCATAGCCTCCTCAACGCACAAGGCTTCCACCTTCTTGAGATCAAAGTCTCGAAGGATAGACGAAACAGCCCCGGCGGCGAGCTCCACATTGGTAAACAACGAGTCCTCACCCCCTCACCCTCGTGCATCATTTCCCACATCTCCTCGTGACGTAGGAAGGCGTGGCCAAGGCCGAAGGGCTCCGTGTATGCAGATAGGGAAGAACTTCTCTGTGCGAGGCTCGACAACCCTTCCGAAGAACCCTTGGCTATTCCCTCGCAGCAGGATGAGTGATACTTCAGCACACTCCGCCACCTCGGACACCTCGACTAAAGAGGGCACGCCCGCCCCTCAATTAACCACAGATGTGACCCCGCCCTTCAGCTAAAGGAACAAGGAAATTAAATGATCCCAAATTTCGAGGCTATACCCCCGTGCCAAGAGGTCGCTCTCGTGGGGATCCCGAGCCTTACGCTTTACGCTCTCCTTCTTCAACAACCTACAGGCCGGTCAAGTTCTTCCCGAGTTGGAGCCATAAACAAGAGGCCCCTCAGAGAAGTTTCCATAGTGCCGAGTGGAGATCTCAAATAAGGGGGAACAAGAAGGGCTCACACCGAAGAGTCTGGAATGTCTGGACCCATCAGATCGAATAGCCCAAGGGTGACACTTCGCTCAACTACCGCTTACTTCCCTATCCTTAGAGTAAGGTCAGACGATACCCTAAATGAGCTGTTGAAATCAAGAGGCTGGTAAAAAGAAAAAATATCAAGTGTAAAAAGAAGCAAAATACAATAAAAAGTCAAGGAGGAGCTTAGCTCCAAATTAGCCTTCCTTCCCTAGAGCAAGTAATCCTAAGAGGTGTCTCAACACTCCAGTACCCTATACAATTAGTCTAGGAGCTATTGATTTAAAGCCTTTAAGGGTTGGTAGAAAGCTTAAGGGGGTTTTGATATTGTACAACTCTACTAACCTGCCTTAAAGAAAAGGCTTTAGTGTTTGTTGAAAGAATGCAGAATTTATGTAAAGGCATATAGAGTATGGTAAAGGATTTATAAATTTAAAAATGATTTTGGAGTGTTTGAGGAGTGTCACTATGTCGATGGTAAGAATCGATGGAGTAGAGTCACAATGCGTAAAAAGATGTATGTTCGTAAGTTCTAGCCTAAAATGACTACTCAACTACCCTTACCTAAGCCTTACATTACAGTTTCTATAAAGGCCTACTTCGACCTGAGAGTTGTGTGTACCTGCTACTAGTGGAGAGAGTGATAAGAACAATCGCTTCATGGAACCTAAATAAATTATCTTAGGAGATCCAAGCGCATTTGCCCCAATTCTCATAAACTCATCTAGCTTGAAATTGTTCGGGATAAAGACCACACACACATACACTAGTGAGAAACCATGATCTAAATTTGTCTATTATGAGATTAATTCACTATTAAATGAATAAAATTATCTTGATCATATTCTCTATATTCCTTGTAAGGGTAATTTTGAGACACATATCACAGTCTCCTTTTTTGCAAAGCTTACTACTTAGTTTTGGTTAAATAAAAGGGTGAAATGAACTCTCTTCCATTGCGTGGACAAGCAACTTCTTTCTTTTCTTTGCTTGAGGACAAAGTAAAACTTCAAGTTTGGGGGTGTTTGATGAGTGCAAACTTATCTATGTTTTGAGTTCATTTCGCATTGCTATTTTGTGCATTTTGGGTATCCATATTCATGTAGTAAACTCATAAAATTCCCTAAACTTATTTTGTAGGATTATTGATGAAAATCAAGTGATTCGTTAGAAATGAGCAATATATTTCCAAAAGAAGAGTCAACCGAGTTCACACAATCATGGCCACTGGCTGGCAAGATAAATTTTTCTGTACCATCTGGAACATCAAATGGTTCAAACTTTCTTATGGTTTCATTCTACATTCAAATATCTTTCCAACGAGCAATTACTGGTCGCCCAAACTGCAGCAAAACGGCTAGCTATGGCCCCGACAAGTTGGAGAAGAAAAACAAGCTGGTCGGGCCCGTAAACTCGCTGTACCAAGCGTTTCGCCACCCTCAGCCTGGTCGCGACCCCAAAAACTGCGTCGCGACCAAAAAACTGTCGTGACCAGGAAGCTTGGTCGTGACCTAAAATCGTGTCAGTCGCCACCAGCCTTCTTGCCTCGTCGCGACTAAAACGCCCCTCCTTCCCTCCCCCTCCAATCCTCTCCTTCCAGGAAACCTAAAAAGGCCGAAAAATTGATATTTTTTGACCTATTTTCAACTCCATTTCCACCCTAAGACTATATATATAAACTCGCTTTTAGGTAAATAGTGGCAGCCGGAAGATTGAGCACCCTCTCATGGTTCTCTCTCTAAACTGCCCATTTTTCCAGTTTTCACTGCATTTTGATTTTTGTAGATCTTTAGAGTAATTTTTGTGCGTATTTTCTTTGTATTGAAGATTTCAGTGCTGTATAACAAAGTTTCAAATTTCACTACTGTTCAGACAATATTGAAGCTAAAATCCCATTTTCTCTCATTATTTTCTCTCTAAACTCCGCCATTCTTTCTTAGTTTTTGCCTTAGATTTTTATTTCCTTTTAATAGATCTTATATAGTTTTAGAGTGCATTTTTATTTCTAATAAGAGATTTTGGTGTTGTACTCAGATATTCAATTTATTTACTGATGAGGCGAAGATTTAAGCTCAAATCTGGATTTTTCTCTTCTTGTTTCTTGATTTCTTTCTTCATTTTCTTACTTTTTGTTTGATTGGTGATGATTGGAATTCAGTAATGGAACATTAAACACCCTTTAGGTGGGATTAATTGTTGAACATTCAGATTTGCGCTTTTAGTTATTTTGTGGGTTTGAAAACTGAATTCTATATGAATTGGCAATTAATATATAATTAACCTGTCGTAATATTAGTAGCTTATACCTGTAAGAAAGAGAGTTGTATCTTGCTCTCATTTCCAAGAGGCCCTCCTCTCGGGAGTGACACAAAGCATTTGAGATTCAAGGAGAGTAAAGAGCGGCAACTTAGGGGTATGTTAGATCAATATCTTGAACTTAATGAATCTCGAAAATTACTTGACAGATCACCAATTTACTCACAGGTGTGAGGATTAATTGGATGATGTATCAATTTAGTTTATCAAAGGTTTCTCCTCAGCCCCATGGTAAAGGATCTTGATCTCGTGTTAGCAAAGATCTAATCAAGGAGAGGAAATTTCTATTAGATTTGAAGGACGACAAATAATTACATTGAAGGCTTGCATTTTCCGTCTATGGGGCAAGAATTCTTCAATTCGAGAAATGGTCATGAAGTGATGAAAAGAAAACAATCAAATCTTGAAGAGTGCCAAATTTGCAAGTAGCTATTTAGACCTCATTTGTCCCGAAAAGGAATATGGGTGTGTTAGATAGTGAAATGTATAGTTCCAGGAGAAACTAAGCTATACTACAATGCTCTTGGACAAATCTAGCATCTAACTCACAATTGTCAGGCTTTCAAGGAAATGCAAACTGCTTTAGAATAATTATCCCCTATCCTGTTAATTTCGTACCTTTTAGAATTAAGTAGTCGCTATTTTGGTAGATTTTAGTAGGATTAGTTTTAAATAAGTTTTTATTTCAATTAAATTGATTTTATTCCACATCCTATTTGATCGTTCAATAATAAGTAGCCCTTGTAATCGTAATGATCAAATTCCAATTAGAGAGAACTCCTCCAATCCTCTGGTACGATATCCTGACTCCTGCAGTCCAATTCCTTTATTACTTGTATGACCCGTGCACTTGTGTGGAAAGGTTGAGTGTTGGTGTAATACTTTCATTTCAGTTTTTGAATACACTTACTTGTTTCAAATCCTGCTTTGAGTATTTACCACATTCACTCCTTGGCCATATTTTCTACACATATACATCATTTGGTCTAAACAAAGAACTGCAGGAAGCACGCATGATTGCGATCGAGAGAGAACGAACAAAACGATCAAAGAGGCGGGACTCCCAAACTCCAACACGCCCTAACAACCCAAAAAATTCAAAAAACAAGGAAAGAAAAACAAAGTAAGAAGAAGAAACTGACTACTAAACTAAGTGGATAAGATAGAAAGCAAGGAAAACGGCCCCTAGGGAGACAAGACGACAGAAAGCACCACAAGTAGTTCTGAGCGCTGATCAAAGACACTTCCAAACCCGCAAGAGAAGTGGAAAAATGTGATACAAGGAATGTTTCTAAAGACATGGTAAGTTAGGTCAAAATTAAACGCTGTGGGTGGACTGAAAAAGAGCCATCATTATCACAAGATGCGTCGACGGCGACAAAGCTCCATCAAACCATCCCCTAGCCAGCCACATGAAGCTGCAAACCGGGATCCAATAAAACCCAGATTCAGCCCCTTGTTCAGCTCTGTTTCAGCCAAGGGCCTGGGTAATCGATCAGGCTAATATGTACAGGGCTGCAGCGCAAGCCCAAGGCACAAGCCCAAACATCCGCCTTATGAAGGGAGTCAGCTCAACACCTAATAAAGAAGCTCACCACAAAGGAGATCCCACCACATGTTTATAGTACACTGCCCAAGCCTAGAAACTGAAACCACCCCGCTGTAATCAAGTGATATAGGCGGCCCAAAAGACTCATATAAAAGGAAAAGTGCCCAGTCTCCATGATCCACGCCCCACGGATTAAGAAAGAAGGATCTTACATGATCACGGCTCCTCCATTATCCCTTAACAGTCGGTCCATGATAAAGAAAAGGAAACTCCTCACCCAATGAAAGAGATATCGTATCACCATCTAACAAGGAAAGTAACCACTATTTCCCACTATAAATACTGACCCATTCTACAACAAAAAGGTACGCAGTGATAACGTCATAAACAGTCGAATTCTTTCCTTCTCATAAGAAAGAAACTAACTTAGCCATCGGAGGGGCGACCGGCACACCCCCGCCGGATCACCCTTTCAGTGCAGGTTGCAGATTGTACGACGATCCGGCCCAACAGATCGACCCAAATGACTCCAAGAAGCTCCAGCCCAAAGAGATCGGGTGAAAGACCACCGCAGACACCGGTTTTTCTGTAACTACATGTGTTCCAATTATCACTTACTAGTTAATCCCAAACCCCGTTGCCCATGAAAGTCTCCTTACCTTATGGTACATTTGCTCATGTTAAATACACCTGTAATTACAGATTCCTCAACCCCACTTATTTTCCACTATGCAATTCTTATATACCTATACCTTCACGTAATCTTATTAGTTGCCAAGTTAGCCAACACTTCCAATATCATTTTTCAATTCCATCCTAACCATTGTTTTCTACATGACCTGAAGATTGAGCAAATTATGGTTGTGGTCTAGCTCCTCCACAACCTCTATATTCTTGACAGCTCTAGCTTTAACAGTGCTACTACTATTTCTCATAAAAACTCTTGGTTCTTCTTGTAATTGTGCTAAACTAGATGCAGACTACTCCCTTTGGCACCAATGTTTGGGTCATGCATCTTACAACCCCCTCCAACATTTATATGTAAAAACAAACCATTATCTTCCTCCATTTGCCATGTATGCTCCGACATTAAGGTTTATATCTCTCGAACTGCCATTTTCTAAGCTCAGCATTCATACTTCATTGCTTTGAGCTTTTTATACATGGTGGATGTTCGGGGCCTATATAGGTTCCTTCCCACTCATGGTAAATGATTTTAGTCATGCTACATGGACATTTCTTCTCCACCATAAATCAGATACCCTGCCTATTTTTTCCGACTTCCTCAAAATGGTCCACACGGACCACACCCTTGTTAAGAAAATTCGCAGTCGGGGGGGGTTCTCCACCATAAATCAGATACCCTGCCTATTTTTTCCGACTTCCTCAAAATGGTCCACACGGACCACACCCTTGTTAAGAAAATTCGCAATGGGGTGGTGGTGGTGGGGTGGGTAGTTGGTTGGTTTTTCTCAACACCTGATCTCGTGATATTGTTCATTAAAGTTTATTTTCTTTAAAACTACTACAAAATAAATCTCATATAAATATATACTTCACTATGATACTGATAAATCTACAATAAATATACATTGAGAAATTATTTAAAAGGGCAAATCCAAGTTATTTGGTAAATGTTCTTATAAACGCCAACTCTGAAAATGTCATCCTTTAGAGTGTGTGTAAAACATGAAAATTTTATAAAGATAGATCTTTCTTAAGATAACTATGGGTAAAGTTTGGTTTTTTAGCTTTTTTCTGAAAGCAATTTGTTTTTAGAATTTAGACATTTGTTTTTTTATTTTGGCATTTAAAATTTTTTCTTCTAAATAGAAAAAACCAAAAATATTTGTATTTTTTTCTAAAATAGAAACTCCATATTTTAAAAGTAAAAAAACTATATTTTTTACCATAGACGTTGATAAAAATTCCATATTGTTCATTGTGAAGCTTATATTACTTTAAAACTACTACAAAATAAATCTCATATAAATATATATAATTTTACCATAGACATTGATAAATCTACAATAAATATACATTGAGAAATTGGTTTAAAAGGGAAAATCCAAAAGTTATTTAGTAAAATTTTCTTATAAACATCGTAACTTGAAATGTCATCCTTTGATGTAAAAATGCATGAAAATATAAAAGATAGATCTTCATATATAACTAAGGTGTTTGTTTTTTCAGTTTTTCTGAAAGCAATTTGTTTTTAGAATTTAAAATTTTGTTTTTTTTATTTTGGCATTTAAAATTTTTTCTTCTAAATAGAAATAACCAAAATATTTGTATTTTTCTAAATAGAAAATTCCATATTTTAAAAGGAAAAAACTATATTTTAAAATCTTCTTAAAATATTCCCAAAATATTCTAAAATCTTTAAAGTCCACAGACAAATATTTTTAAAAATGAATGAGAATATTTTAAAAGAAATAATCTAATTATCATCAATCTATTTTTAAGGTAACTGAGGGAATAATTTACAACTGGTCTGCCTTCTTTAATTAATTTCAAGGCATACCACTCCAACTAGGAATAATCCCACGTTTGGGGGGGTCCTATATTGTATTGGTCCCGAGGCATTGGTGACCACCTAAAGAAGCACAACTATATGTGGTCAAAGTGTGGTCACTATCTAATTGGCCCCATAATTTTTATTTTTTTAAAAATCAATTCTTATTCTCCCTTCATCTCATATGTGTCATTATTTAATTTGTTCCTATTTTCATTTTTTTTAAATCAATTTTACTGCCACACCCCCTCTCTCTCCCCTCTTCGTGCTCGCCACTTCCATCCTCCCTCCATTGCAAAAATTTTATATTTGAATTTTCAGCCTTATTTTAAGTTAGAAATCTAAAATTCTCTCCTCAGCGAAGAATTTTCTATTTTGTTTTTGCTTGTCTTGTTTCATCTTCACTTTCATGTTCTTTTTTTTCGTGATTGTTTCGCTTATGTTCGTGATAGTTTTCTCTGCTTTCATTTTCCGCTTGATTGTGATATTCTCTTTGATTGTTTGTTTTGAAATTACAAGTTTTTGTGGAGTTTTAAAAATCTGCAGTTTTATTTATATTGCTATTGATGATGCTTTTTCAATCTAATCGGGCCGGAGCGGTAGGGGTCGCCGGGCCGACCGATTGTCGCGGTCGGGATGCAGGCTTCTAGATCGCCCTGGCTGAGGTAGGATCGCCAGCACCGGTCCCGTTGTGCTCCGACTTGGCACTGCAAAAAACAGAGTTAGCGGGGGTCGAACAGGGATTTCGCCCAGACCGCTCCGATGCCTAAGCCGCTTCTCGAGAGAAAAAAGAATGTGTTTAGACCGCTTAGATCGCTTAGACTCACGCTAGACCTAGACTCCGCTTAGTATTGGCGTACCTTCACCGATGGGGTGGCTTTGTATTTATAGTAGATGTTCAAATCCGCTTGATGGTGTGATTAGGATTGTCTCATTTATTTTGATATTTTTGTTATTAATTGTATCTGGATTTGGTGTAAGGGATATAGAAAGAGTAGCTTATTTGGAATAATCTCCTTCCTATCGGGATCCTTCGAGGGATCCGATTTAATGATGTCTTATTACGTTCCTTTCTTTCCTTATTGGTGAGATTTGGTCACCGGACTTGCGGAATACAATGTATTATTAGGACTATTCTATTTTCTCAGATTTCCATGGGAGACTCATAATCTGTCTTTGCACTAATCGGTCAGTCTTTATTCTCGTGGTTGGCACCAAAGGCTTCTGAATGTTGGCTAAAGGTAATACCAATGCTCCAATGGCATGTTCTCCTTTGAGGTTTGGGGGCTGACGGCCTCAGTGGTTTCGTCTGGCCGGCCTCTTTCTCGGGTCCTCCGGTGCGGCTTATGAGCCTTATTTTTCGAACTCCATCACTGCCCCTGCCCTCTGTGGGCCAAAGATAACGGCAAGGCTGTAACGTGTCTCGCCTCTCGGTGCACTCACGGTCCCGCCTGGGCTAGATTAGCTGTGGCTCGGCTCGCCCGCCATTCGCCTTATGATAATGATGACTCTTCTTTGGCTACGCTCATTTCTCCTTAATTCTTTCAAGGCTTCCTTTTGTTCTTTCGCAGACATCTCCTTCGCTCAGGTGCCACGTCTGGGACATTTTCTTTGCCTTTAGCGAGTCTGGACCCTCTTAGTCTTCTCATTGTCTCGAGCCTTTTCAGTGCGTAGTCTCCTGCTGTCTCTTCGATAGTCTTCTCGTCGTATTTACGGGTCCACCGTATCTTTGTCTTCTTGGTCCTTTCTGCGATACGACGAGGCGTTAGGGCTGGCTGGCCGAATTTTTATTTCTACTATTTACTTCATCATGGGTCCGGTCGCTCTTCTTCTCTCGTATCGATGGTGACTTTCTGGCCATTACCGGGTTCTAGACGACCATGGTGTTCCGACCGTCTCTCGCCAGCTGAACTCGAGATGCCCTGCAGGTGCTCATCTTCCTTGACAAGGGTAAGGTGTGGAAAAGTGAATCTGATTAAATACTCCCGTCGAATATCTAAGATATGCCATTCAAAGATGCTTTAACTACTGGACTCCAGCAAGGTCGGTCCTTCATAATGGGCCATTCTTCAGGCTGTGACGCTACCAAATCTCCTCGATGCCTCGGGTGTGGTCCCCCGACGCTGAACCGTCTATGTGGTCTCTGTGCCTAAGATGGTGTGTTTCTTCGAAGTGGCCTTCGATAACGGTCTTCGCTTCCCTCTGCATCCCTTCATAAAAGGGGGTTTCAACATCTCGAATGTGTGTCCTTCTCAACTCCTCGCCCAACGGTCGGGGTATTTTAAGAGCTCGCCTGCTTTAGGATGTGGGGCTCCTGTCCCTAGCATAGCCTTATTTCTTTACCTTTTTAGCTCGAAGGAGACATCCGAGGGCTTTCGTTATTTTTCTAGGCGTTCCGGCGCTCCTCTGGTGATTTCCGATCTTCCCTCCTCCCACAAATGCGGAAGGGACACTTACTTCTTCAAGTACGTCAGACCGGAGTAATACGACCCTCTCGACAAGGATCGACACCGTGTTCCAGTGCATTGACCAATTCCCCGAGAATCTTCGTGGAGTGGTTCGCTCGCTTTTTAAGTTATAACTTGTATGTGGTCATCAGAAGCCCTGACTTATACTGTCTACATGCTTCAGCTCGAATTGATCTCAAAGATCAAGATAACGCCATGTCATCAAGGCCACGAGAGTCCTTCTCGTCCTTACGCAGAGCTGATTAAGTCGGATGTTCCCGACCCTTCGAGTTTGAGGTCTACTCGTTCTGCCGCTCTGAGGCCTTCACCTCCTTCCACCATGAAAGTTCCTCCCATTGGGCCCTCCGCTGCTAAACCCACTAGGGGGGAACTGTTGGCCCAGTTGGAGATGGTGTCTCGAAAGCCTCGCAGTGGGAAACGAAAAACCTCGGACTCGTCAGGAAAGATAGCCTGGCCAGTCAAAGTTCAGAAGTCAGGGGCATCTTCATCTCTCCCCGGGTCCCTCTCATATCCATAACCAGACGGTTATGACTCCTATAGTTTTGAGTTCAAGGTCCCATTGTGGGTCTCGTCGCAGAGGCAGAGGGTCCCTGGGTGGCCAAGAGCAAACTGCTGGCGATCACGCCATTACCGTCTGGAATCCGCCAACAAAGAAGGTTAAGTCGCCTTCTCAGCGGCGGAAGAGGCGAGAGTATGATCCGGAACCCCAAATCAAGTGGAGACGGACTTTACTCACAATGCCAAACTCGTGGTAGGCATACCCCGTCTATTCTTAAGGATTCCGATCTTAAGAGGCTCCGCAGACCGCCCATTGATGAGGCTTTGGCCCTATCTCTCCAAAGGGGTCGCCTCCGTAAGTTCCTTGCTACCTTGTCATATTTGACCGAGCCTTTTGAGATGAGTTTCGAGCTTGCGCTGATGCTGATTTTATGTCGGGATGCGTGGCTACTCATTTGAAGGGTTTGGCCATAAAGGCCAAAATAAACAAGGCTTCGCGCTAAGCCACCGCTTGCGCGGCAAAGGGTGGCTCTCACATCCGAAAGGGCTAAACTCGCGAGGTCGGGTGCAACGATGACCGAGGAAGCCGTGAAGCCTTCAAGTCTCGATCTGAAACATACCACTCGCCTCGTGGCTCTGGCCGAGGGTAGTAAAGACAGGCCCTGAATAGTCGCAGGCACCGGCGAGCTTCAGAAAGGGAATGATTCGAGGGTCAGGCGCAACTAATTTGGATGGAGGCTAGGACGGCCGCACCGCCAGTGATGAACTCGATGGTTGTGGACGAGCTTCACGCCCCGGGCGAGCCGGAATGGCATATCGCGCAAGGGAACATCAAAGTGAAGATCTTTCGTGATAAGACGACGCTGACGAGGCTCGCCGCGCAGAACACTGGCGGCATAGCCGCCTCTGCGGAACGCCCGATCGAGGAGGCCGCAGTCATGGGATCTCCATCATCAAAGAAATAACTTTCGTGGCTCACGAGACGGTTATTGGAAGATTGAGAGCCGAGGCT
>JAEQBH010006185.1:0-135293 GCA_016808115.1 Tetrastigma voinierianum
AAGAATTTGAAAGAGATAAATGTGAGTCAGTGATAATCTAAAACATGTATTTGATCTTTCAAGGATGTGATACATATGGTGAGATCCTCCCAAAAGCTAGGAAATCTTGAAGCTAATACGCCTAAAGAAGCCGGAAGCAGATTATTATATGCAACAATGAAGAGAATGACGACACAAGAGGCCTTTTCTCTCCTTCCATGCCTATGACTTTTCAGAACCTCAAATGTTTATCTATCTCTCGTTGTGGGGAGAAAGTGGAAGATGGAGGAAATGTTAATATTCATATCGAAGAACATGAAGTGCTCTTTGGTGAAAAGGTTAGTTTTTTTTCTAATTCTTTAAAATTTTCTCATACTATTAAAATACTAATAAAACATTCCATAAAAATTGAAATGATATTAAATACAGGTTTTGTAAATAAAAATAAATATACTAAATTAATTTTGATTTTAATTTTTACATGATACAATGGTTAATAAATGAATTTTTAAAAGAATGAATCTAATTAAACAAAAATTTTAAATTTAAAAACAATAAGTAATAAAAATATCACAATCGCATTTCTTACATTATCCTGTGACGCCCAAACCCGGGGTCCATTGATTACCCTGTCAACTCGCGGAATACAAGTGGACGTCGGGGGTTACTCGACGCCACTCAGTAAAAATCGGGCGTAGTCTTCTTTGTACGTGAGCTCTACCCAAATACAACACTGCATGAAACCCGTCCCAAGCAAACAATATAATCACAACATGAGGAAACACCACTGACCCATGCAACACAACGTATAAAAAACATACCAACCATGAATCCAACTATATCCAATAGCTTAAGAGTTCAAATGTTTACTTATACAACACATATATTAAAAATTAGAGAATTCTAATACATGTATAAAATCATCAAAGCCATTAATCCCGCTTTTCTCTAAACTCGCCTCAGACGTGCCATCTCCTCGTGTGCTCCCCGTGACCGAAAAATATGTTCCTCGAGACAGTGGTGAACTAATGCCTGTAGTGGAATCACCCTAAGTGGGCTACTCTCCACCCTACAGCAATGTCTGTAATAAACACACATTCAAGCAAATGCATGATCCTACTTGAATGTCTAACTGCTCAACTCATATCCCAAGTCCTCACTGACTCCCTCACACCTGCCTAAGCCATAGCCTAAGCCATGTATGAGAAAAATTAGTTTCAAAACAAAGTTATTTGTTTATATTTGTGGTTCACCCTCCGATCTAAGTAGTAGACTGCCTCCGATGTTATTTAGTGAATCACCCTCCGAGATATATCACCGGGTCGCTCCCATCACCGATATTTCTATACGGACTACTCCGATATAACAATTAGGTCGTCTCCGACGATTGATATTTTTAGTATGGACTACCCTCCGATCATTATTATTATTTTTAGCCAACCCTCCGAGATATTTTACATTTACTAGTCTACCCTCCGAAACAGTTCTCTTAAGAAACTACCTCATGCACTCACTCCTATCTCTAGTACGTCAAAGGCATATGAAACACGCGATGCCATTTCACAATTTATAACACATGCAAATATATCACCATGCATATATTCACATAATTTAAATTACACAAACATGTCATGTAATTTCATATTTCATCACATCAAAATTCGCTCACTTGCGCTAATTATCAAACACGAGCAATTCAACTTGAATTACCTACCAAACACACTTCACATAAAATTTATTTTGTGAACACGGAACAAGAAACCCTCTGCTAATTGCTCCTTCAAACACAAATTACCGCTCACTTTGCGAACTCCACTTCACTACCGATTCTGGCCTCATACACATCAAAGCATGCATTAACGCATAAATGCACAATCCAACAGCCCAAACTAGTCGTGCTCGGGCCACCGGATCGCACGATTTAGTTTCAAATTTATATCAATCCGTCCTGGGTTTTGGGACCGATCAAAATGCCGTTCAAGGCCTCAAACCAACCGAAACATTGAAAAACACTTAAATAAAGTGTAAAACCCAAGTAGAGAGAAACCCCTACCTCAAGTAGTTTGTCTAAACTCCTTAAATCACTCCACGTCAGTTCTCTCCGCGTAGAGCAACTTGCCTCACTCAAGACTCCACGATCATTTGACACAGATTTCAGAGAGGCAAGACTCTTTCTCACTAGAACTTGAAATCAAAGTTTACTGTAAGACTTTCTTTTTATTTTTCACGTTATCTCGTTTCTTTTGTTCGAAAGAGATGACACTATGCAACTTTTGTCTTATTATCATTTAAGACAAATTCAAAATGACAATTTTGTCCTTTCTTTTCCCAGTTTTGACATTCGGCACTATCTCAGCCGTCCATTTTCATCATTTCTCTACTCATACCACTTATGGCACATGAGTACTCGTTATATGTGACTTTCAAGGTAAATGATCAAATTGCTTACTTCAAGACCCGAATCGGCGATGCTCGAAAACGTATACCTCGACTGAGCCTCGAAATCGACGAAATTCACTAAGTTAGCTAGATTTCATGAGACGATTCCAACTATGAAACTGCTTTCATCATCCGAGATCTATAGAATAAATTCCGGATTTTTAACCGAAATTACGATTTTGCCATTTTTCCAGAAATTGGAATTTTTAGGGTCTTACATTATCATATAGTAAGAATAGCTTAAAATAAAATGATTTAAAATTTTATATATATTTTAATTAATTTACATCATTCTTAGCATGTTTATCTAATATTTATAAATTTGTTACATATAGGGATTAAGCTATTAACATTCCTAGGTAATTAATTACCGTTAAATTATTTATTTATATTTAATCTATTTTTATAAAGTATTTCTTTTATTAAGTGATATTTTATTTTTTCACCAAAAAAAAATGAAGTAGAAGATTTTAAATAGAAGTTTGCATGATACCTGAACATTAGGTTGCCTCCAACATTCAATTCTAAATTCCATTTTATACATGTGTTATAAAGGAGATAATAAATAGATAGAAGAGGATTTACTATATTATTTTATTTGTGGATATTTAATGTTTTGAATAAAACAACCTTAAAATATTAATAATTTTATAAGTTCTATTGAAAAATTCAAAAATGATTCACAAGAAAAAAAATAATCAAATGAAATTGGATTGATAATTTTTTTAAATTGAAGATAAACCAATGGTCATTTTTATTTATTTATATGTTTTGCTTTTTCTATTATTTTATTATAGGTCGAGCGTAATAAGAAATATACATTATCTTTTTTGACATCAATAAATACACTATTTCTCCTTTTAAACAAGAAATACACTATCTTATTCATTTAATACTAACTTTATTTATTTATTTATCCACTAAATTAAATAGTATTCTATGCTATAAAGAAATTTTTTTGATGATTCTATTTTATTAAAATATTGATGAAAATATACATATTTATGAAAGTATTAATAAACTAAATAAAAATATGGAAATTTGAGATGTAAACTTTAAAAATATTAACACACAAGCAATGTATAAATATCATATGAAATACTGAATTAATAGAAAATATGAGCAAAGGTATAAAAAATCAGATAAAATAATTTTTTTTTGAAAGCTAATCACTTTTTGAAGGTATAAATGTAGTAAACTGTCACTATTGGAATTTGAACCCCTCCCCTCCTGATGTTCCGTCCTTAAACATTTTTAACCAACTGAGCTAGACATGTGGATAAATTCAGGTAAACTATTTAATAATTGGTAACATAGTAAATAATATATTATATAGGTGTAAAAAAATATATAAAGATAAATATGATCAAAGAAATATTTTAATTAAAGTAATATTATTTTAATTTAATAATGGAGGGAAAGGAGATATTAATTCAATATTTTGATTAAAATCAAGTTGAATAAGAGACTTTAAAAAGTTCTTATGTTTTCAAATATTCATAAAGAAATTGAAATAATATTTATGAAGAATAACTAATTAGTACCACTCCTAAAACTATTTTTTAAAATTAAAATAGATTTAAAATGAATTTGTTAAAGTATGTTTATGATTTAATATGAAATGATAAATGGTCAGATGTGAAAATAGTTATGATATATGAAATAAATGAATGATTGTTTGTCTTTACAACTAAAGCTTTTGACCACAAACTGTAGAAATATGATTCCTTTAATTTGATTTTGTAGAAGTTTTTATGACCTCGTGGTTCTCTACGTATGACAAGAATGAAAGATGTGAATATTCGAGAGTTAATGAAATATAGTTGAGAAATATTTTTATATTTATCATAAATTTATAATGAATGATGTTATGTATTATGATAAAGTCTCTATTTGTAGGTTTCATTCTAACTCGATGAAGTTAAAACTCAATTATCTTCCATGTTGAAGAAGATATGGTATCCCCAACACAAATTCTCCAACAAATTCACACAATATTGTATGTACTTGTCCACGACTAGCCAATCTTATCCCATCTCATTTGATACACAACTTCCAAAATTTGAAAGAGTTAGCTAGTATAATTGTGAAGTCCTAAAATATGTGTTTGATCATCAAGCGACTTAATAGAGAAGGACAAATCCTCCACAAAATAGAAATTCTAAAGTTAGAGGAACTACCTACCTGAGGCTTACCTTCTACTTAGGACAAGAAGTGGCAACATGTTTTTGAAGCAATAATAAAGAGCTACATGTCATTAAATGCGGGAAGCTCTAGATGAGAAGGTTAGTTTTCTCCCATATTATTTTTGTTTTTCCTTATGCCACTTGAAATATTTAGAGATATTACACATATATATATATATATATATATATATATATATATATATATATATATATATATATATATATATATATTTAAAAGTAAGAGAAGAGTGACATAATTTTAATAATACTACAATTAAAATTTAAATAATAAACAAGAAACAATTATGAATAACACAGAATTACAAATAAGTTGAAAAGTAAAATTTTGTAAGTGAAAAATTAATGTTAAAAGGATAAATGTATTAATATAATTAATATCTTTAAAAAGGGTAAAAAAATGGTAGTTATTATTATAGTTTAGAAAGAAAAATATTAGGGAAAGAATTGAAATATTTGGTAATGAATTGGAAAAGAGAATTAGTTAAAATTTAATTCAAATAATAATGTTATATTTAGAATTAAATAACATTTGAGAAAATCATAAAGATGTTATATGATTAATATAACATTTTACTTTGAAAATATAAAAAAAGAGTAAAACATATTTTTATTTCATATAAGGAGACTACTACTTCTAATTTTTAAACACCATAGTTAATAATTTTATAATTTAGTTTTTAAAAAACACTCGTGGATCATAAATAAAATATAACGGTAAGTTGAAAACAAGAATAAAGTTACACCAATTTTTAATTGTAAAAATATTAACACTACTATTAAAAAAAGGAAGACTAAAGCTTATTGTAAATTTAAATAAAAGTTATAAATATAGCAATGAAAAACAAATTTAAAAGGGAAATTGTTATATTTTTTGTATTAAAGTAGTTGGGAGTTACTGAAATATATAGACTCTGTATTTTAATGTTTATTACAGCTTTAATTTACAATTAGTTATTGTTTTTCGAATGGTGGTTTCCATTCTTCCTAATTCTCCTGAGGTGCTATTTTAGAAGGATTTTCCAAAAGTTTATGAAAATAGATTTAAACCGAGCCAAAATTAAGAAAACTATGACCAGAAGAAGCTTACCTGCTAAGCAATATTCTCGAAGCAATGAGGATGAGAATGTTCCAAGAGATGTCTCGTCACCTTCCACGTTCAAGAATTTTCACAATCTCAAAGAGCTGGACATCACCGATTGTGGGATGGAGAATAGGAGAGATGTTTATACTCCTCCTTATATGGTGAGATGTCTACCGAAATGGCTAGTTTTTTTCCTTTTTATTTTTAAAATTTTCTCTTATACTATTTTTCTTACCGTTTCTTTAAAATAATAATGATTAAATTACATTTATTATCCTTTTAATATTTTAAAGCACAAAATCCATATCTAGATATTTGGGATTAATTCATTTTTTTTTATAATTATTTTCAAAATATTTTTTTTTGTAAACATCAAAATAGACGTAAATATTTTTTTCAAAAAGAAATATAAACTTTTTCTTTGTATCATTATGTAGGTTTGTAATTTCGTATCCATATGCTTAGCTCAATTAGTAGAACATTCAAAGTTTAAAAAGCCAAGACATCTAAGAAGAGGAGTCTCGGGTTCGAGCACTAATGAGGACAATTTACTACAGTATAATAAAGTGATTAGTTGTCAAAAAAATAATAATTAATTTTTCAATTCTTCATTCTTTTTTTTAAATGTTTTAAATTGAAATTATATTTATTGAAAGATATTAATTATCTATAGTTGTTTGATTTTTGGGGAAATTATTTAGAATGAAAATAACTTTTTTAATGAACGAAAAAAACTATATATATATATATATTTTGTGTTCCAAAATTCTTATTTTTTGTCTTATTTTAGGTACATCTCCAACCTTTTCCGAGTAGTAAGAAATTTTAAAAATGACTTAATAATATTATGTATTTAAAGTTATTACCTCTAGCATGTTTAATTCAACCTTATATGCAAGGTTATATAAAGTACTTACAAATAATATCAATACATTAATTAATTATTGATAATTTATTTATTTATATAGCATTTTAACTTTATAATAATTTTTTTCCTTAAATGGTATTTCAGTTTTTATAAAATAAAAAAATTGTCATCAAATATGTTTATCCCAATCACAACTTTTCAACTAATGTTATAATTAATATTGTGTCTTTACTACGCCATTCCTTGGTGGAGTATATAATATGAAGCTTTGAATCGAGAGCTTCCAGCCAACAAATTATGGGATGCCTTAAGAGACGAAAATGTGTCTACTCCATTGGAGAAAATTGGGCGCAAGTAAAACCAAACACACTTGTGAAACAAGTCGTCAACTAGCTATGCAACACCATTTGTTCACCACGCAGTTTACTTGATTTATCCCCACTCCGACATTCAAGTATTCTTCAAGCACAAGATATTCAAAGCCAAATTGCAAAAATGTTAGGTCGGAATTTAAGGGTGGAAAATTAATTTAGAACCTAAAGAGCGCTTGAATGAAGCAAAGATCGAAGAACGAGAAGATCTCCCTATAATTCTAGATGACATTTGGAGAGAGATTGATTTGGACCGAATCGTAATTCCTTCTTGTAAAGACAATGATGTGAAAGACAAAATAAAAGTTCATCAGAGATGAAGAGCCACATACAAAGGCATGGCGCACAAATATGTTTTCCAAAGTGAGACTCTAACACCAAAAGAAGCTAATTTTATGCAACAAGACAACAAGTGTTTGTGATTCCATGAGGAGAACAAAAGTCGAGATCCAGCCACCAAGTGGTCGAAAATGCCAGTGGTCTACCACTTGCGATTGTAACACCTGCCAAGGCACCAAAGATGAGACAATGGTTGTATGGAGAATGCCTGAATGTAAATAAGACAA
Source organism: Tetrastigma voinierianum (assembly GCA_016808115.1). Lineage (NCBI taxonomy): Eukaryota > Viridiplantae > Streptophyta > Magnoliopsida > Vitales > Vitaceae > Tetrastigma > Tetrastigma voinierianum. Next base: position 7,512 of record JAEQBH010006185.1, read on the forward strand.
AAATGTGCAAGATTGTTAACTCATGTTTGGAGTGGTGCTATATCCATTTGAAGCAAGATGACCTTAAGTCGTTGTTATTACTTTGTGGTTCATTGAGCTATGATGGTGATATTTCAATGGATCACTTGCTACAATATGCTATGGGTCTAGATTTGTTTGATCATGTCGACTTTATACACAAGAAATAGATTGCTTGTATTGGTGGAAATCTTCAAAGTCTGAGCTGTTACCTGAGACTATCGGCCCAAGATAGAAGCAATTTAATGGAACAAAGATGTTCAAGTTTGCTCTTCATGGATATAAACAAGTTTGTGAGGATGGCTGATGTTGTTTATGATGTAGTACAGGTAAATTGCATCCAAGGATCCTCATCCATTTGTAATGGTCGTTGTTGGATTGGAAGAATGGTCGTAGATTTAATAATCCAAAACTCCGCATCTCTCATCTCTTTACATTGCAAAGCAATGGATGAGCAGATTCCTCAAGCGTTGGTATGTCCGGAACTTCAATTTTTTCTATTGCATAAAGGCGAGTATTCCTTGAATATCCCCAACACATTTTTCCAAGGGATGAAAAACCCAAGTTTTAGATTTGTCCACTGATTTGAAGAACTACCTTCATCACTCAATTCCTGCAAATCTTCTATTATGCTCAGATCAAAGCATGAAGCAAAGGACATCGCTGAATTGGTGCCAATCTAACTATACAAGTTCTTAGTTTACAGTTCTAGAATCCAAGGATTGCCTGATGAAATGGTGCAATTGTCCAATCTAAGGCTGTTGAATTTGAACAATTGCGAGAAGCTTAAAGTAATTCCACGAATGATCTTATCAAGCTTGTCTAGATTAGAATGTCAGACATGACAAAGCTGCTCTAACTCTCACGGCGGTGGTTGAAGGTGATCACAGTAATTAATGCTTAGTTTATCTCAGATCGTAAATCATTTATCTGCTCTGACAACTTTATCCATAAATAATACGATGCCAAGTTGCTACCTGCTAAAGATATTCTATTTCGACAATCCTGACAAGATATGTGATACTTATGAAAATTTCGTGGTTCGTAATCCTCAACAAAGCATTTAAGCTCTAATAAAGTTAATAGAGGCTTAAATTTGGAGACGGAATTAATATCGTCGTTGGAGAGAAGTGAAGAGCTAGAGTTCTCAAATTAAGTATACTAAATTTCTTCTTAGCCCATCAACAGAGACGAAGCTCAAGTGAACCCAAGCATCTCTTTATTGTTAGAGATTTATATTCAAAGATACCATGATTCAATCTTGATCAACAATTTATGGAACAAGGTTTTCCTATTGGAGTCATTGTCTTGGAATATGAAGAATTTGAAGAGTATGGCACTGTTCAATCTTGACATGGCCTTTGGTAATTTTAAAAACTCTAGAAGTGTCTTCATGTTCCAAATTGAGATATTCTTGCTTTTCACTTACAGCTAGAGGCCTTTCCCTACTGAGGGTATGAAATTCACAATTCGTAGCTTACACAACAAAGTAACACCCCGCATATGGAAGGGAGTTAGAAGATAAAGATAGGACCAACTCGAACTATTTCCAAACTTAAGTAACCTTAAAACTCATAAATCTACCACAAACCATCGTCAAATTTATATCTACAAATGAAAAGCTGCCACAAGTCCATTTTTCAATCAAAAGGTACATTGTGCTTTTACTTTTCTCTCTCTCCTTTTACTATTATATATTTCTTGATTTTTTAATATGCACATAGATTATTGATCATTAATAATATATTTCTTTAAACTATTTAAACTTTAATCTTAAATGATTGTAATAGTGAACAATAAATAAAATTCTTAGCTTTTTAATCTAGTATTGGTTTTGAATAGCGTTTCTCAAAAAATAGATTTGTTGTTGACTTTATTAATATAAAAAATATTGAATACTAAAGACACTTAAAGAGGTTGAAAAAGAATAAGGTTATAAAAATTATTTTTTAAGTAATAAATATTAATAATAACAATATAAAAATAATGGAAAAATTACAAGTACTTACTGTTAACAAGAACAAACACGAATAATTAGAAACTAAAATTATTGAAATATTTTACTAGGAAAAGGAAACTCAAAAAAAATAAAATCATAATTTTAGTAAATTTGTATAAAGTATAAGTGATTGAAAATAATTTATTATTATGAATAAAATACACTTAGAATGAAAATCTCCCTAATTGTTTATTTTTTTTTTTTAAATATAATTAAATCTCTAGAATAATCCAAGTTGATGAATTATATTTAAATATATATATTTATATTTATCATACATTCAAATTGGTGCAATGTGATGTATTCATATTATAGGTTTTGTTCTCTGCTAGAGAGGTTGGAACTGTGGTCTACTCCAAGTTGAAGCTCATATTCAAACTTATGTCATCTAATTTGATATAGTTTAGAATTCAAAAGAGATGGATTAAAGACAAGAATAGTAGCATGAAAAGTGTTAGTCTTCTCCTTTTTTTTTTTTCTCCCGCATTCTTTCTATTTCTCCTTATACTATTTTTGAAAATTCATTGATAAACATCTATACAAAAAAATAAGATAAAAATGGTCAAATCAACCTTTATTTAAAAAACATATAATTTATTTTTAGTAGTTCAAAACAATTATGAATATTCTATCTATTTGCATCCATATAATAATTAATCCTTTTCTATAACCAAACCTTTGATGATTTCTGGAAATTAGTATAGTACATGATGATGTTGTATATGTAATTTATCCATCATAGGCTAATCCTGTGTAAAGGCCGAGGCCCTCACCAAATTCTTTTTTTCTTGTTTCTAAATGGAATCCAACCGAGATGGAAAATATGCCCCAAATCCCATAATCCTATACCATTAAATTAAAAATGCTCCTGACTCCCTTTTGTTTTTATTTTATTTTTATAACTATTCACTTGGAAATTATAATGTCAGAGTAATCTACTCTCAAAAAGTTTCAAACCTGCTTTCCTCCCATCCCTATGTTCGCCTAGCGCCTTATTCGCTCTCACGCCTACTTTTAATGTGTTAACAATAAATACGTCAATTGATTTTAATGTGTTAACACAATGATACAATTATATGGAATAAAAATTGTGTTGTAAGCCATTGAGATGATATTGTAAATTGCCTGCGAGCTAATTGGGGAGTTATTAATCAAAGAAATTAATAGGTTAATGCTTGATGTGTTAACATGAGGTCACAATTATATGGAATATAATTCTTGTGTGTAGGCCATTGAGATGAGATTGTGATTTGCCTGGCGAGCTAAATCGGGGTAATGGTTGACGTGGTTGAATTACATGTGTGTAATTGTAATCGACAGAATATGCATATTGACATATTGTATAAATGGCTTTTTAAAATAGCATAATGTGCATTTTCATATGCACTGGGTAACCTAGAAGTTAGGTGTGAGTGCATGACATGGTTTTTTTTGTAAAAACAACGAACATGGTTGCGAAAGGATCAATAGATGATATTCCCAGAATCACGAGAGATGAGCCAACATCATATCTGATGATGCACCATAACTGCTTCTGTTTCACCCCTCAACCAATTCGTCCCTGAGGGTAGTCCCATATTTTTACCGAATATTTCGATAGTATATTTTCAAGAACAAATAGGTTTTGTTTTGAAAATGATTATTTTCTCATACATGGCTTAGGCAAGTGTGATGAAGACTCGTGACATGGGGTGATCATGTAGACATTGGTAGGATCACGTATTTACTTAGTGTGTGTTTACTTTGGGCTTGTGCATATGCATAGGTAGAAATGACCCACATTTGGTGATTCCACTGCGAGCATTAAGCTCACCTGTGGGGATTATATTTTTTTGGTACGAGGGAGCGCTCGGGGGGATGGCTCATCATGAAACCGTTATAGAAAAAAAGTCGGGTTGTGGCGATCTTTTGGATATAACATGTATTAGAATTTTAGATTTTTAATATATGTTTGTATAAAAGTGTAATCAACTATTGAATTATTGGGAGATAATTGGAATATAGTTGTGCTATTTGTTTTGTATGAGTATTGGTTTATGAGCCCAAGAGGCATTTTTACTTTCGAGGTATGAGTCTCGCGATCGTGACATATAGATTTTCAGGTTGGCGGGTAGTCAGCGGACACGGTTTTGGGCGTCTCGGTTTCCCGGTTGATGTTGAGTTCAATTGGATGTCGGGTGGCCCCTGTCGCAACTCGGACCCGGAGAAGAGCTAGTCGGCCGGTTTGGCCAGGCCGATTCCGCTTGGATAATTCTATTCTCACGAGACTCGAACTGGTTCTTCCCTTATCAACCTGTTAAATGTTCAAAGAATGAACATAGAAATATTTTTCTTAATAATATATTCTATAAAGATTATTGGTAAGTCCTTAATCTAATATATCACTAAATGTTTATCATTTCCTTTTTTATTCTAATCATTTTCATTTTCTAAGGTTTCGCAAATTTGCTTTATATTCTCATGTATTTATGGTAAAGTAGTATTCATATTTTTCTAACCATTTTCATTTTTTTAGGTATATGGGGTTGCTTCGTTTTGCTCTATTCGGACCAGTGCAACTTTAGCCTTTGTAAGAGAAAATTGTTAATGATGTTTGAGACATTAGTGGATCACCATTGCAGCTTCTTCCTTGTGTGAGATGTTTTTTAACATTTATGCATTATGATATCATTTTTAATTGTAGACTATTTGTTATGTGATAAATTTTATGATATTGTTAGGTAATTTTTATTTTATCTAAAATTATTTATTATTGCTTTAAAAGTGAATTAGATTTGGTATGTGCATGAAAACTTATTAAATATGATCTAATAGATGAAGAATATTTGCATCATTTGATAGGATATTCATAGGTTAAGTTGACATATAAATTTAGCGGCAAATCAAAATAGAGACCAGTTAATCTCTTATCCTATGTACAGCAAACGCAAGCCATTTATTTAGCACGAAGTCAACTTCACAAAGTTCAATTTTATTAGTATTATAGAATTGATTGTGCATTTATAGTTTTGAAATTTAGGTTAAAAAAATTTGAAAATTTAAAATTTAATTAGGGAATTAAAAAATAAAAATGTCTGTTTGGAAAAGAAGAGAGGTTTGAGGTTTAAATATTTGAAAAAGATAATTTGACTTGTAAAATTTAAAAGAAAAATTCGAATTTCAATTTTAAAAAAAGAATTTTTCTCATCCTAAAGATCATAAATTTTATATTTTTCTAAATAAAATAAAATGATTTTTGAAAATTTGAAGTATAGAAATTATTATTGTTTGAAATTAAAGAATGATTTTTGTTAGTTTAGTAACTAACAAAAATATATATATATGTTAGAGGTAAAATTAGAGAAAATGGTTTTTTTTTCCTAAATAACAAAAAATAATGGAGTGAAAGTTAAAATAAGAATAATATTATTACTTTGAAAGTTAGTATTAAAAACCAAATTAAAGATTGATAAAAAATTATGGATTTTAGAAATATTATTTAAAATTGGCAAAAACTTGAAACAAAATGAGATGTATACCAATGGTTTAAAATTGTTCTACCTATAAACAAGTGGTCTTACGTTTAAACTTTGTTAAAATTATTTTTAGCTAAAAATTTGGCTTAACATTCAAACAAAAGGACTCAGATGTGTTTGGCTTAGTTTAAAAATAAAATAAAAAGTAAAGATTTGAAAATAAATAATCAAAAAGGTGGCAGTGTCTTGAACCCAGTTTGTCATTGAACCAAAAAACTATTAGTTCATGGTTTACTGGTCTAACCAATGGTTGAACCAATGACATCATTAATATATATTTTATATATTATAATAAATAAATAAATAACTTCGTTATAGATTTTGACAGCATTTCCATCTTTTGTAGAGTTTTTTACAAAATTTTACACTTGTGGAGTTTATCATAATGTCACTGCTTAAGACCATGGCCCAGTGATGGGGCCCGATAGAATATAGAGTCATTAAACTTAGATCATAAATAAGATGTAGCCCCAAACCAGAGATTAAGTTGACTATCAGATCGGCAGCGGAATACTCGTGAATGTCGGGTCACGAGCATTTTTCCACAATCGATTTCCTTTATGCGGGAGCTCTACTCAAATACGAACCTACATAAGCTTTGTCTCGAAGCGGAGTCCAATATAACGATTTATGATTTAAAGCGGTCCACTTGGGCCCATAAGCAATATTCAATATACATAATGACTATGAATCAACTATATAACCAATAGTTACAAGGAATTAATATGTTTTACTCTTATACCACACATGCATTAACCTAAAAGTTCTAAAACATGTATATACTCCAGGCCCTGACCGGCTTTCTTCGAATCCTCGGTCTACAGGATGGTAGTCATACGCTCCTGTACGTAAAATAATATCCTCGACAAGGGTGACTAATAATCGAGTAGTGGAATCGCCTAAGTGGGCTACTCACCACCTAAGTGCGATTACAATGTTCCAATGAAAACGCACATTCGAGCAAATCGTGATCTGCAGATATCTGTGTGGAAACTCCAGGATCCAGTTCTCACCCAGAGCTCATCACACTCGCCTAAGCCTCGTATGAAAATTATTATTTGTTTGTTTGTGGACAACCCTCCGTGTATATATATCCAATTGGGCCGCTCAGGCAGTTGATATATTGTTGTTTAATGGACTACCCTCAGTGGGTGCATTAGTGCTAGGGTGTTATTTTGTTGTGATTCCTCAGATATAAATTTGGGTATATAGTGATTGACTTTTAATTTGGATTACCTAGATAAAATATCTTACCCAGACAACCCTCAGAACATTTTCTCTAGACTCGTCTCATTGCACTCCTCCTATAGTCCTAGGGTGTTCGGTGCATATGGAATGCTAATAATAATGCCAATTCAATCTGGAGTCTAATTCATAGAGTAAATATATAAACATGCATATATTTAAAAAATTTTAATTCACACAATCATGTCATGTGAATTAATTAATTCATACATCAAAATTAACCGCCAAGCTATTAATGATCAAACACGAGCAATTTAATTTAAATCCTTTCGACCTAAACACATATTTTCATAAAATATATTTTGAGAACCTTTATTTGAATAGCGAAACCCTCGGTTACTGTTCCTGAAAAATCACAAAATCATCGGTTCCTTAGTAGACGCTATTCTGACCATTCGGCCTCATCCAACCCATTACATGATTTATCACAAAAGCACAATTAAATCAACCCAAAACAGCCATGGAGCAGTCACGGGCAGTAAACAATTTCTAAAAAATTTTCCAACAATTCGGTCCCAAGCTTTGGGACCGATCAGACGGCCCCTCACGGCCTCATTCAGCTCAAACATCGAAAAAGTACTTAAAGAAAGAATAAAACTCAAGTAGGGAGAAACCCTACTCTCGGAGTTGTCAAAAACTCCTAAATCCCATGCCCACGAAGCCCTCTCCGCGTAGACGATTCTCCTTCTTGTCGGCCCCAGGCCAATTGGTCGCCGTATTTTTAGAAAGAAGTTTCTCTATCTCTAAGGAAAATCCTCCATTTTCGGCTGCTGCTAGTTTCTGGTTCCCTTTCACATTTTTTGTTCTTTAAAATGTAGGAGAAGAAGCACTATTTAATTTTTGTCCTTATCTAACTTAAATCAATTTCAAAAAAGACCATTTCATCCTTCTTTTCTCAGTTTTGACATTCGGCACTATCTCGGCCTTCCATTTTCATTATTTCTCTCATACCCTTATGGAACATGGATGCGTGTTATGTGACTTTCGTAGCATCAAAAATCGTTTCTGACGAGAAGCGCGATGCCTTGGCCCGATGTAAATTGTTATCTAAAATTAAGCGAAACCCACATGCTAGCTAGATTTGTGAGAAAGTTCCAACGGTGAAATCCGTTTTATCGTCGAGATCTAGAAGAATAAATTACGGATTTTAGCGAAATTAACAATTTAAATGGCAAAATTACGATTTTGCCATTTTCCGAAATTTAAATTTCTCGGGTCTTATTATCCTATCCTTAAAAAGGAATTTAATCCAGGAATTCAGGACAATCTCAATCACGCACATGCATAAGCAGCGTGCGGCTCTATATCAATATAAACTGGCCGTTTAAATGTTAAGCATTAAACCACGTACCTTCATCCCTAAATAAGAAGGGATAAGTGGCCATATCGTCTCATGACTCCCATCAATAATTTCCTCCACTCCATAGTGCCTCCATAGTACCCTCACTAGCCTCACGGTCTTGCGTCGCAAAACCTAATCACAGCTATCAACAATGCACATTGGTCCTTCCTCGAAGGTCTCCTCCGTGTCAACCTCAATCTGTCCCCAATCCACCCACGTAAATTTGGATGCGGGTATATTTTCGAACATGGGGCAGTGAAACACCTCATGGACCACGGCATCTTTGAGCGTGCGCGGCCGATGCGTACAACGCCTATCCTCTCGAGTATCTCAAAGGCCCGATAAATCTCGACATTAGTTTCTGTAGCTTGTCGAACGACCACGCCTCCCATGCCCCGAGCATCACCTTCAAGAGCGTGATCCCCAACCTCGAACTCTAAGAGTCGTCGCACATCACGCATAAGCTCTTCTGAAACAAGCGTGAGAAAACTATTTGTAATATCAAGCTCGCCTTCTCGGTGTCTCTAATCAGTCGGGACCGATGATGGGCTCTCTCCCACCTCGGTCCAACATATGATGACACATGGCCTTCCATACGGTGCCTCATACGGTGCCATATGTATACCCTTTGATAAGCTGTTGTTGTAGGCGAGTTCCACTAAGAAGCGAATGTCTCCTCGGTTGCCCTTATGATCCGGAGACGCATGCTCGTAGCATGTCACCTCCTAATACATATAGTCCTCTAAGATTGACCATCTGTTTGAGGGTGGAACGTTGTACTCATAGTCAGCCGTGTGCCTATAGCTTTTTGGAAACTCTTCCAAAAGTGTCGCGTAAACAGGTCTATCCAAGTGGTATGGATCTTGCAGTACTCCATGTGGCCAGGACTATCTCTCGAATGTCTGATCGTGAAGTCTCTCCAGGCGAAGGTCATCCGCCACGACTAGAAAAATGTGCCGACTTCGTAGGCGGTCACTATCACCACGTCTTGCGTCATCCTTACGTTGCGTCGGTGGCGAGTGGGTCCTGAAAGCCCGTCGTGAGCGTGCTCCCGCCTCGGCTCGACCACCTCGATAAATTTGATAGCCTGGCGGCTACGGTGCTCGACCTTAACTTTCTTGACATGCAGGTTGTCGTGTCGAACAAGTACCCTCACGTGTCTCTTCATCCCACTCCAATGATGCTGTGACGAAGATCTGTACATCTTCGTGCCACTGGATGCTATGACGAATCGAGAAGCGGTGAAACTCTCACGAAGTCTCCTCTCTCAAAATCGGTTAAGCGGGAACCACTACGTCCCCTATATCGAAGACTACAATTTGGCATAAATGGTCGACCCTCGTCACCCGTGCTGTTGTACTTGGTCCACTGATGGACACTATCTCTGCGATCACGCCCTTTGGGACTTCGATTACAATAAGCGAGAGGCGGTGTAGCCACGCTTCGGCTCCTAAGGTACCTGATGCGCTCATTTGTCTTTGTAGCTAATTACATCCCCACGGTCTCGAGCATCCGCCACTCAGAAATTTATACTAGCCAACGCTCCTCGTGACTTCCATTGGAAATTACTCAACTACCATTTGCCTTACCGGGATGGTAATGCAAAAGTGAAATCATAATCCTCTAGGAACTTCATCCATCTGCGTTGCCTCATATTGAAGTCCGTATGAAACCCGGACTTTTTATGGATGCGAGTACACCTCGAACTCCTCGTCGTATAAGTGAGTGGCGCCCAGTCTTTAAGGCGAGATACGCCTTGACTCCGTATCGTGTGTGGGGTAGTGCGCTCGTGATTCTTCAAGTGGCGAGACCTGCTTCTACCCTCCGGATTTGCATCAAAACACATCCCGTCAGGCCTTTCGAGGCATCACAATACAACTGTGTACCCATGTCCCTAATCTGGAATTTCATCGAGATAAGGCCCGAAGTAAGTCTCCTTTTCAACTCTGGAGATGCGCCCTCGCACTTCAGTCATCCCGTCGAACTTGACCTCCTTAGGGTCGACTAGTCATAAGTCTTGCTATCTGGAGAAATCATTGAATCTCTGTAATACCCGGTAATCCCAGAATACGTATCTCGAATCACGACCGACTCTCGACTCATCGGCTGCCCTCGACCTTCTGCAGGTCGGTGACCTCTGATGCAACACCACGTGTCCCAATCTCACCTCGAGTAAACGAACTTCGCACTTGCGAACTTGGCGTCTGATGGTCTCTCGACAAGCTAAGCAGTCTCAGTGACCTCATGCTCCACTTTTACTAGGAGTAGATCAGATGTCATCCACGAAGCTACGATAAAGCGATCTAAATAGGGTTGGAATATCACATGCATGAGATCCATGAATGTCTATTTGCGCATTCGTCGATCAAAGGGCATCACCCAGTAAACTCAAAGTGCACATAAACGCGTCCTAAACGCTGTCTTGAGATATCGTATCCACAACTCTCGGTTGATGTAACCCGGTCACGAATTACATCTTGGAGTAGACTCGCGCTCCTCTCAACTTATCAAACAAATCGTCGATCCTCGGTAATGGAGTACCGATTCTTGATCGTAACCACATTCAATTGTGCGTAGTCAGTACACGGTCGAAGGGTCTTGTCCTTCTTCTTACTTAAACGAGGCAGGGCGCCCAGTGGTGAAGTGCTCGATTACAATGAACCCCTTGTCGATAGCTCCACATGTGGACATACGAGTTCTATGGCTTCGGCCCCGGTCTTATCTATCACGGGTCGTAGAGATGGTGAAATCTGGGGGTGTGGCTTCGATCACCAGAAATCACACCCTCTGTGGAGGTAGTCGGGTAACTCATACGGAAAAACATCCACATACTCTTTGCCTGCTGAGGTAGATCTAAATCGAGTCTCTCTCGTCCTTGAGGTAAAGGCTCATTGTAACCCGCTAACTATCTGACACGGACTGCATTATCTCTTTATGCGGGGCAAAATCATGCTTGTCCTTGAAATACTACCTGAAGTGCGAATCCTAGCGTGTGGCGGTAACCCTCCTACGCCTGATCGATACTTGATCATGTAAATTTGTCGGTAGATCCATCCCTAGGATGACATCGGAACTTTGACATGTCCATGATCCTCGGGTCAACGTAGTGAGTCAAGAGATCTTCAACTGCACTTAACCTACGACATATCATCTATTCTCGCCCTAATCCCACTGAGGAGAACTCACATCTAAAAGGCTCTTCTAAGGTCTCGACCTTTAGAAGCCCGAAGCTCTACCTATGGTGGGGAGTTTGATACGACCGTGGAATCCCGTATCTTGTAGGCGGGGGAATCCTATGATGCCGCTTCCCGAGTGGTTAATTTCGGCCATATTCGAATCTCTAACCTTGGCCCAGTTTGTGGAAACGTAATCATCGGCTCATCGGGCTAGCTCGTGAACTGATCCACGCGTAAATCCATGCGATCATCGCCCTGCAGCCAAAGCTCACAGGAACTCCACGAGCCAGCCGCGTCTCTGGCGCGGAAAGTACTTACCCGTGCGAGATCCACGAAACTGCTCGTGTCATCGCCTCTGAGTGCCACAGAGGTCCTTGCCCATTTCCACCATACTTGGGCCTCACCCTGGTGGAGCGGCTAGTCATCGGATCGCCATCGGGAGGAGGTAATCTCCATGGCCGCCACGGCACCTTCACCGATCTCTATGAACCCAATGGTCTACCACCGCTCAGGATCTCCTCCCACGGCAGAATGTCGGAGGATGATCGCTCTAAACCTCTGGGGTTACTTCCAGGACCTTCCTGTCTCACCGCCTGCTTTGTGCGATGCCGGTATTTGTATACCTACGACCTCACGGTAAAAACTGTGATCAAAACAACTGGTGAATTTGCTGAGCCCCGGTACCTGTGGATGGCCTGGGTCTCATCCTCAACTAACCATCTGTCTGATTAACATGGCGATTAAATCTCAACTCTGATATCTCTAAGGCATAAACACAGCCACAGTTACTAATCATACACTCATCGGTGTATACACATTGTCCTTGCATTTAAGATGTCTGAGACAATCAAGTGCATTTAAAATATTGTTTTCAACGAAAAATTATTTTCGAAAATTTCATTTTGAAAATTTATTTCGAATTTTGTCTAATTTTTATTTGATTTTATTTAATTTAATAAAAAAATTTGTGATGAACAATGTTCATTTAGTGACTGAGGAGGCGATCTTGAGTGGCGGTCAGCGGTGTGTGGCTGAAGCAGGTCAGTTGACTACCGTCGACCGCGGAATCTGAGTGGAGGTGGGTTGCAGGCGCCACTTTAGAAAGTGGGCGGGAGTCTCCTTTGTACGGGGCTACACCCCAGCGTGCATATACTGTCCCAAGCAGGTCAGTATATACAATATATATCCAATATGGCCGCCGGGCCCATGCCAAGTACCAAACATACATCTTAGACTATGAATCCAACTATATACCCAGTAGTTACAAGAGTTAATATTTTTACTCTTAAGCAATGCACTCCCTCATTAACGTAAAGTTCCAATACATGCAACCACCAAGCCACATCCGGCTTTCTTCACAATAAATCTCTAGAATGAGTCCTCGCCACCTTCACCTTTGTAAAATAAGGGGATCCACGGCGGGGGTGAGCTAAAAAGCTCGATTAGGAATTCGCCTAGGAAGTGGGCTACTCACCATCTAAGTGCGGTCACGATGTTCCCAGTAAACACACATTCAAGCAAATGCATGATCCTACTTGAATGTCTACATGACCAACGGATCAGGAGTCCTCGCGACCTCTCTCACTCGCCTAAGCCTCGTACTTGCAGAGTATTTGTTTTATTAGTGGACAACCCTCAGATGAATGCTCTCAGTTGGGCCTTTCAGGCGATTGATATACATTATTTGTTTGTGGACTACCCTCCCAGGTGAATATATATCAGGCGGCGCTCGACGGTTGATATATTATTTAATTTGGACTACCCTCAGATAATTAACATTTTAGACTACCTCAGAACCTTGTTTCTCTAGACTCATCTCATCAAAGCAACTCCTATGTTCTGGGGATGTTCAGTGCATATGGAATCACATCTTATCAGTTCGATTTGAATCTGTCGCATGCGAATATATAAGCATGAATATACTCTTGTAAATTAAATACACAAACATGTTATGTAATTATCATTTGAACACCAAAAATTAGCTCATGGGCTAATGTTCAAACACAAGCAATTCGGTCGAATTACTTAACGGAAACACATAATTTCACGAAAATATATTTGTAGAGCATTTCGGGGAATAGTGAAACCCTCGATTCTTATTCGAGAAAAATCATAAATCAACGGTTCACCTTGTGAACCCATAATTCCTGACCATTTCGGCCCGATGCATGCAAAACCTTTGTGGACATTTAGGCCCATTTCACACAAACCAGGGCCCCATTTTTAGAGTCGAAACCCAGCGATGGGGCATGCACGGGCAGCCCACATGTCCATTTCGGTTTCACTTTTTGGGCAAGATTTCTTACCCATTCACAGGTCTCATAAACACCGGCATAATTTATTGGTCAAATTATCCTGAGAGACCCATAACGGTCGCAACGGTGTCTAGATTACTTGTCGGCTCCCAAAATTCTAACACTTCGGTCCGTGTTTTAGGACGATCAGCGGCTGCATTCAGTTTATCATCTGACATGCATTTTTAATGCCAAATTCCACACAAACGGCCCGCCGGTTCTGGGCGATCCGCGGCCAACCAAAATCTCAAAGAAATTCCCGCGGTCGGTCCCAAGTTTTGGGGCCAGATCAAGCAACCTCACGACCTCAGGCAATCGAAAGCGTCGAAAAACGGCCAAAAATGGGAATAAAGCCTTAGTAGGAAAATCTACCTCTTGGAGTTGTCAAAAACTCTCCAAACCCGGGGTCCATAGCGTGGCGCAACCGCGTAGAGCGTTCCTAAACGCTGCTGCATTCGAGCCATTTGTCCGGTCTCGCGTATTTCTAGAGAGAAGTACTGCCTATACAAAAAACTTCTCTCAAATTTGAACTCCCTGCATCTCCCATGGATTTCACGTTTTTTGGCTTGCTTTAAGTGAAGAAGAAGACACTATTCTATATTTTGGCATTTTGTGACTTAAATCAATTCAAAATCACGTTATCATAACTAGGATTTGATATTGGCTATCACCGGCCGTGCATTTTACATCGTTACCTGCTACGTGACTTATAGTACATGAGTACATGCTATATGTGAGCACGTCGCGAGAAAATCATTCCGCGGCACGAAACCGCGATGCCTCGGCGTGTCGATCCAATTGTCTCGGAAAATTACGAAATTTCACGTACTAACTAGATTCCTTGAGGCGATTCAACGGTGCAATCCGTTTGTCATCCGAATCTGAAATTAATTCCGGATTTTTAACCAAAATTACAATGTTGTAATCGAAATTACGATTTTCTGCTATTCGAAGTGGAATTTCGCTAGTCTTCTGAAATTTGATCTGTAGGGTGCCTGACCCTGTGGCCAACAACCGCGTAGGCCGCCTGCCCAGCGCCTGTAAGCCTCTTCGCCCGAGCCAAGCGCCTAGCCCTTGGTCACTACACAATTTGGGCGATGGCCCATTTCCAATTACGCACCAACATTTTTTTCTCTTTTTTTTTTTTTTTTCATTTCCAGATACTGGAAAATTACAAAAAAAATATATAACTATTTTTTTTTCTCATTTTCCATAACACCCAAATAAATTTCTAAAAATTTATTTTCTTCTCTTTTCTTCAGTTTTACACCTTGTAAAATCCAAAAATTTTATTTTTCTTCACTTCTAAACCAAATAAATTTATGAAATTTATTTCCATTTCTTCTCTTGTTCCAGTTTACACACCGTAAACTCCAAATTTTGTTTTCCATAAATTCTCTAACACTAAGTGCTAATCACTAAGCACACATACACAATCACAACACATCACAACCATGATCACACATCATTCATGTTATGTATATTTTTCACACAACATAATTATCAACTCACACAAAACACATCAAACACATGTATGCAGTGTTCTAGTTTTGTCCCGTGATTTCCTAGGTAATCTCATACCTAAACTCAACATCAAACCACCCAAGTGGTGATGTTCTTGCTCGACTATGGCCTAAGCCCAAATCCTCAATCTCTAGGTTTCCATATATCTATACTCTACATCAAACCACTCAAGTGGTGATGGATTACTGACGAGCTCCTAGGTATTGCGTATGCTAAGCTGCGATGCAATTGTGGCGTGAGCAGGGGGTCCGTTGACTGTGACCGCGGAATACTCGTGAATGTCGGGTGACGGGCATTTCCACGAATGGGGCGAGTCTCCATTGTACGGGAGCTCTACCCCCAGTCTGACACATAGGCATGTCCCAAACGGAGTCAATATAACAGTTTATGATTTTAAAAGCGTACTTGGGCCCATAAACAATACTCAATATACATACCAACTATAGAATCCAACTATAACCCGATAGTTACAAGAGTTAATATGTTTACTCTTATACCACACATACACATTAACTTAAAAAGTTCTAATACATGTATACTTCGAGCCCGCGGCCAGAGCTTTCTTCCACAATCCTGGGGTCTACAGGGCCAGGCGTCCTCTCATAGCTCCACAGTGCACAGTAAAGGTAATATCCCTCGACGGGGTGAGCTAATGTCATTAGTGGAATCGCCACCAAAGTGGGCTACTCACCACACAAGTGCGGTCACGATGTTCGATGGCTCTGCGTTGAGTAAATCGTGATCCTGCGCGGATAATACACGCTGTTTTTCAACTCGGATCAGAGTTCTCAGGCTCATCACACTCGCCTAAGCCTCATTATGAAAATTATTATTTTGTTTGTTTGTGGACAACCATCAGATGTGTATATATATCAATTGGGCACTCAGGCGATTGATATATTATTTGTTGTGGAATTTCCCTCCGATGAATATCAATTAGGTAACTCTGACGATTGATATTTTTTAATTGTTAACTACCCTCCGAATATCAATTGGGCCGCTCCAACGATTGATATTTTTAATTTAGACTGCGCCAGATAATTAATATTTTTAGACAACCCTTGACCTTTTACTGCAGACTAAATGCAAATGCACTTTCGCTCCTATGGTGGCGAGATTGTTCAGAGTGCGTAATAAGATACGTGTATGCCAATTCCAATATAGTCTAATTCACGGTAAATATATAAACATGCATATATTTAAAAATTTAATTCACAATCATGTCATGTGAATTAATTAATTCATACATCAAAATTAGCTCGACTTGAAATTTAATGATCAGCCATGACGATTTAATTTAAATTACTCGACCAAACACATATTTTCACAAAAATATATTTTGAGAACAGTGTTTCGGGAATAGCGAAACCCTCGGTTACTATTCCCGAAAAATCACAAAATCATCGGTTCACTTAGTGAACCCGCTATTCACGGCCATTCCCGGCCTCATCCAACCCATTACATGATTTATTACAAAAGCACAATTAAATCAACCCAAAACAGCCATGGAGCAGTCACGGGCAGTAAACAATTTCTAAAAAATTTTCCAACAATTCGGTCCCAAGCTGGGGCCGTCCATTTAACCCCTCACGGCCTCATTGACTCAAACATCAAAAAGTACTTAAGAAGAAATTAAAACTCAAGTAGAGAAACCCCTACCTCTCGGGTTTGTCGAAAACTCACAAATCCACGTACCAGCGAAGCCCTCTCCGTAGACGGGTTTTGTATTGTCAGAGAGGCTGGGCGGTCGGATCGCCCTATTTTAGAAAGAAGTTTCTCTCTCTCAAGGAAAATCCTCCGTTTTGGATCGCTAGTTTAAGTTCCCTTTCACGTTTTTTGTTCTTTAAAATGTAGGAGAAGAAGCACTATTTAATTTTTGTCCTTATCTAACTTAAATCAATTTCAAAAAAGACCATTTCGTCATTCTTTTCCCAGTTTTGACATTCGGCACTATCTCGGCCATCCATTTTCATTATTTCTCTACTCATACCGCATGGAGCGTAGTGCGTGTTATATGTGACCGTCGCATCCAATCGTTTTACGGCACGAAAGCGCGATGCCTCGAAGCGATGTAAATTAGCATTTGTCTGGGTCGACGAGAAATTTACGTGCTAGCTAGATTTCGCGAGTTCAAGCGGTGAAATCTGTTCATTATCAGAGATCTGAATAAATTACGGATTTTTAGCGAAATTATGATTTAAATGGCAAGAGAATACGATTTTGCCATTTTTCTAGAAATTTAAATTTCTCGGGTCTTCACAGATATCGTAGAAATAAAACGCCATCAAATGGAAGAAATCGACATAATCTCATTCTTCGGATGAACATTTGGCTGAAATCATTATTTATAAACAACTATACTTTTTGCTACAACAAATAGATATGGAAAATACTCTTATAGAATGCATAAACTCATGTATGCATTCAATAAACCATTCAATCTATCAAAAGATCATCTCAGACATTGAATTAGCCCCATAGATGTATGCTTATCAGAAAGCATACAAAACCATTAAGCATCTCTTCATAAAGAACAGAAGCTACACTTATTTATTAGCATGACCTTTCGATTAAAAAAACAGAAGCTATTCTATTAAAAATTAGAGGAAAAAAGTTGGCATTAAATCTATTAGAATGTCAGATGCCCTTCAATGACATCTCACAACCTAAATCCTAATGGAATAAGAAAATGCCCATCAAGGATATCTCCACAAAGATGCTATTAAGTTTTCAATAAATAAAAATTCTCTACAAAAAATGTCGGGATCTATGGTAGTGCAATGACAAAAATATAGTGAAAAGAAGAGTGAACCCCAGTTTAGGAAACATTCAAGATCTTAAAATAATAAATTGAGAGGGGAAAAAGAATATACATATGTAAGAAAGCCTTTCATCTAAAAGCGTCTTCCACTACCCTCAGAATAAAGGCAAAGGCCCAAAAATTTAACAAACGGAAAATGCAGAGTTAGCCAGTTAACATTTGTCGACATGGGGCGGGGAATTTGAAATGGAAGTTATAAAACACTCGATATCACCCAAATTTCAAACCAAATTAAACAACGATAATGATCGGAAAATCCCAAAATGGGCGGCCGTGTTTAACGCACTGCGCTTCCTTGCAAGTGCGGCGGAAGGTTAAGGCGTAGTCGAAATCGAGAAGGGCCACTTTGCGCTTTAACATATATGGAATCAAAACGACGTCGTTTTGATGCCAAAAACATCAAAAAAGAGCGTTACTTTGAATATAAGGTATTTAAAAACTATATATGTTATAGAAGGCGAATTTGGTTGGCGTGTAAATCTTCGGTTCAATCGGTTCATTAGTTGAATCGCCGGTTCACATGGTTCAATGTGGTTCGATCGCGTCGTTGTCATTTAGACAATGAAAGCGGTGACAGTGCAGCGGTCGGACCCGGTTGAGCAGGCTGGTTCGGTCAGGTTAAAACATTGGGTGAAAAGGGGGTTTGAAAATAGTGGGGCGTAAGGCTCCATGGCGGTAAGTTGGTGGGAAAATGAGCAAAGCAAGTCTTTGGGCACAAAGGAAATGAAGGCAACACCATATATAGCTGTGTAATATCTATCTAAAATAGAGAATATAAATACGAGGGGAAATAAAAGATTCATCGAAGAATAAAATATATTATATAAAATTGAGACGGGAATTAGGATTTACAACAAGGTAGGAAATACAAAACCCAAATATCAATTAATTACCATACAAATTGAGAGAAAAAAATAAATAATTAAAATTAGGAGAGAGATTTTATGCAGGTGAAGATTAGGAAGAAGAAAAATTAATTACGAAAAATAGGAAATATAAAAGACGTGCTTAGAATGCGTGTATATCACTAGGAAAAAGATCATTAATATAATAGGTTAATCATGAAAAAGGAGTGGGAAAATGGCACAAAAAGAATCAATACACTCACTTACTAAAGATTTGTTTGCTTCCATGATAACACGATGCCGGTCGAAGTCAAACCAAAGTCAATACCCACATCAAGAGGAGAAGATATCTCCTTCATCATACTTTTAGTAAATAATTTCCTCACCCCCTTAAATGTGAGGCACCTAGACGTTAATAAATCTACCTATATTGAGCAAAGCAGGGCTGAAATGGACTCCATTGGAACACAATATAGAAAGGCTTTTAGATCCCGACAAAAGAAGAAAAGATTTTCCCGTCTACAAGTTTTCTTCTTTACATTTTTCACTACCATTTCATTTAGTTCACCTCCCATTGATAGAACCTGCATAAAAAAATGACTTTACATCTGTCACCATTTCCCCACACATACCACTAATCCCTGGTCCTCTTTAGAAAACACGCTTCACAGGCATCCATGAACATAGTTCCATATAATATAAAAGCCTTAAATTATCACACTGACATAACTAAATTCGAGACACATCCAGGTATCAAAAAAAAAAAACTATAATTTAGAAACATCTTTATTAGATTAAATCCTGAAGCAGCCTACATGATAAATTTATGAGGTGACGACGGCTACTAGTCTAATTTTGCAAAACAAAGGGAATAATTAATCCAATTTAGACACTTGACAAATATCAAGGAAGTCTTATTACGGTTTAAAAAAATCATCATCTCCCAAAGTAGGTTTATTACTCACTAATTTCCTTTTACTTATTGAATTGTAAGCTGCTTTTACTTACGAGAAAGAAAATAATTACAAATTGCACTCACAATTTTTTTATTTAGAAAGAATATGGTAGTGTCTAAGTCTTTCGGTTGAAAAAAAGTGATAACCTGACCAACAAAGCCACAACAAAATATTTCATTATGAAGTTATCAAAGATTCGATAAGAATTCGAAAATCAAAAATTTTAGTTGTGATAGATATTTGAGCAACCTACAACTTAATTGCATTAACATGAAAGTTTCAAGTGGACAAAGAGCAGGTTGCATATGGACCAAAATAGAGGGACATTAGGAAAAGAGAAGAAAAGAAATAGCAAATCCGACTTAGGAAATCAATTTTGCATGCATATTTCTTGATTTTTTCCCAAAGTAAATCAAATTAAGTGGAAAAGTAGGTGAAAGCACAACTACTACTTCCTGAATCTCACGACGATTTTCTAGTCTACATTGTTTACGCCACATGTACAATATCAAGTAAACATGATTATGAAGCAAAACATTGGTACGCAACATTATGCAGAACTCTCGATAGTCATTAAAACTTATGTGGTAAAAATATGGGAGGAAATGAAGAAAAGAGCAAATGCACAGCTTCAAATTGTTTGATGGTTTAGAGGAAGTAAAGACATTTTCATTTTATTTTCAGGAAAAAGTGATAAAAGTTACAAGTATAAACAAGATTATTTATTGACCCAAAAAATAATTGATCAACTGACGACAAAAACCAAGAAATGGACTACAAAACATAATATCTCTATTTGATTATGAAACATATCATTCATAGTAGATTAATAACATTTCTTCGTGATAAATGTTGGCTTCCATTCTTAGTTGTATCACATAAGGCACAACATAAAATAAATGACTAGGGTTTATGATGAGTATTTTCTTCTCCCACTCTTTAAATGTTCATCATATCTCATTTTAAAGGTTTTACGATTTTTCCTTCTATATGTGTCCAAGGGAAATGAGCAATTGAACTTTGATCCAATGAGTTGAAGTCAAAGTGAAAAAGAAAGATAGAATCATTGACCGTAATCGTTAATATAAAAAAAAAAAATCATTTCATAAATAATTAAAATTAATAGCCAACAATCATTTGATTAAATTATATTGCCTTTAGACCATAAATTAATAAAAAAATGACAAATAAATAAAAATCAAGGGGGTGGGGAGAAGATGAGTTGGATTGAAAGTGGGGGCACTTGATCATATCTCCCGAATGAAGGAAGAATAGCACATATGGAATACAGAGGGTGTGGTGTCATGATGAAGAAAGAAGTAGGGGGGGAAGAATGAATAGTGAGAGAGAGAGTGGCTTCCCTTAAATGTTCGATAATTAGGTAGAATTTTGGGAAATCCTAAGAAAACTCAAATTAATGAACAACGAAAAAAAGAATTAGTGAACCGGTGGGCTATCTCTCAGTGTTACCTGAGGGCTATAGCTCATACCCACTCACATATCCACCTCCCCAAAAAGCGACACAAGGTTTGTGGCAGAAGCCCCACAAGAAAAGCACTCTACAGCTGACGTCATCCATGAGAGTTCACGCTACACGGCTCTTTAAGGAAGAAATAGACAACTAAACCATGTACTCTAAAACATATCAGCAGAAAGGTATTAGTATTAGTATTAGAGGTCAAAAACCTCACTCTAAGTGGGTGGGTTAACGGGAACCATTCAACGGGCTGACAATATGGCATGCATTTGAATTTGAAAACCCAAGCAGGGGAGGCACTAACAACCTTTATGCTTGAATTGAAAAAGAAACTAAGACATGGATGTATAGTATTATTTAGAAGGGGGTTCTATAATAATACGAGTTCATGTGTTATATAATATTAGGAGCAATGCATGTCGATACTAGCCTTATTAGTTCTTGTTCTGGATTCATCATTACATGAATAATGGAGCATTACACGATGCTATAATGTTGGGTGACTATGTGAAATTTCAAATATAAGATTCAAAACTTATAAATATAGAGTAGACCTATGTATTATAAGATGATGATTTATTAACATAAGTTATAAAAGAAGCCTTAAAATGGGTGGATAACTTAAGCTGATATATTGATCAAGTTTTCAAGCGTCTCATAGCAATGAACTATTAATCCATTGCCATGTTTATGAGAAACTGAAAAATGAAGTGGTGAACTTTCATCACTCTTTGATCATGACTTCGAACAAATACGACCTACTAATATACGGGCAATGGCAGTCCTTGAAAGCTTAATTTTGGAAGCTTGATGGAATTAAAAATACCTAATAAATTAAAAATAAATAAAAATAGAAACAATAAAATAACAAAAATCCTTGGTTTCTTAGACACCAAAAATAGGCAAATAAATGAACACACATAAGAGGTTGATAGAAATAAAACGAAGGAAAATTGCTTATAGTCGAACATCCAGGTTCTTTGGGAAACCACTTTGCCCTAAAAAATGCTCCACCCGAGTTCGTACGGAATCTGAAAGAGCAGGAAACTAAAAACACCGTATAGACAAGCATAATAATTTAAAAAATAGATAAAGAAATCAGTTTTAAGACAATAAAAAAAATTCATACATTAGAGATTATTAGTCAATAAAGGGAAGCGAAAATCAACAGCGGCAGAATCGTTGTCGTCCCAGCATCGTTGCCTCCATGATTTTGATTCATCCTTCTTCTGTCTCTCTCGCGAAAGCCACCTATTCGTTTATGCAACTGTTATGGCCAAGTTTTCAACTGTCATGGAAATGGACACATCATCCATTGCCATGTTTCTAAGGAAAGAAGAGAAAATACAAAGTGGTGAACTTTCATCACTCTTTGATCACAACACAAACAAAAACAACCTAATACAGGCAATGGCCTAGTCCTTCAAAAGCAATTTTGGAAACGAAAGCTTGACTTTAATAAAATTAAAAATAAATAAAAATAGAAACAATAAAATAACAAAAGAAATCTGACGTTTTCTTAACACAGATAAGCGGGGCAAAGCGAACACATAAAAGAGATTAAATAGAAAATAAAGAACAAGAGGAAAAATTGCCCTGTCCAGACATCGGGACACTTTGAAAACCACTTTTGCCTAAATAATGCTCCACCGGTTCGATGCAGAATCGAGGAAAAAAAACAAATACAAAAAGCATAGAATTCCCAAGCGATAGATAAAGAAATCAGTTTTAAGGCAACCTTGACAAAAAAATCATACGGTAGGGTGTAGTCAATAAGGAAGCAAGAAAATGGAGTGGCGCGAATCGTCGTAGATTGCCTTGCATGGGTTGCTCACGATTTTTGATTCATCCTTTCTTCACGGCTCTCTCCGTGGCCTTTGATAAACATGGAAACACTGGGGCCAAAACCACTCTCAACTGCTCGGCTCCCATCGGCCCGATTTCGATCGACCAAACCACCCAAAAATTCTCTTTCCCTCTACCACCCACTTTCTTCGCCTTCTCATTACTTGAATGCTTAGTCAGCCGTGAACAACTTGACGAAATTAAACCTAAAACAAGAATAAAAAACCATAAATGATCCCTCAGAGCACTATTTGTGTCAATGATAATCAAAGTGAATCTCCTCCCGACACGAACTCGAGAAAAAGAAACAAAATGAAGGGATCGAGTCGATTGAGTTAGGGTTTCGAGTTAAGGGCTTTCTTAGGGTTCGAGAAGATCGGAGAAACGAAGAGCGGTCGTAGAAAATTGAAGATATAGAAAAATATAGAAAGGAAACTAAGGAATTTGGTGCTGTTTTTGAACACTATTTATTAGAATAGTTTTATAAAACCCTTTTTTACTCTTTAAACTCAGTGTTTTTGTCCTTTTGTGTTTTTTGAAAAATAAAAAATAAAAATCAAACGTGTTTTTTTAAATTTTCTTGTTTTTATTTTTTAAAATAAAAAATAATTTTAAAAAACTATAAATAAACGTAACCTAAAAGGCTAAAACTATGAAAGGACCTTCATAGATAATTGATTTCGGATTTTAGATTTCATTGTTAAATTTCTTTTTTAAAAAAAAGACCATTAACACATGCATGTAGTGTCCTAGTTTTGTCCTGTGATTTTCTAGGTAATCTCGTACCCTAGCCCAGAACATCAGTTCACACCTAGTGGTGATGCTCTTCCTGACCTTGGCTGGCCAAATCCTGATCATGGGTTTCCATATACCTATACTCCCACGTAAACCGCCTAGTGGTGATGGATGCACCTGAGCAGAGCTCCCCAGGTATTCGTATACCTAAGCTGCGTACATTGTGACCTTGAGCAGGAATTAAGTTGACTACCGTCGACCGCGCGGAATACAAGTGGAGGTCGGGTTGCAGCGCAGCACTATAAAATCGAGAGGCGAGAGTCTCCTTTGTACGAGGAGCTACGAATACAAAACTTGTAAATAACACATTTACACATCCCAAACTTGAGTCCGATATATCTACGATATATCAATCACATGAGTATCGTTGCACTTGGGCCCATACACGATACTCGATAGCCACATCTGACCCTATGAATCAACTATATAACCAATAATAGTTACAAAGGTTAATATGTTTTTACTCTTAAACCATACATATATTAAACTTAAGAGTTCTAATACATGTAAAACCACCAATTTTGATAGAGCTTTCTTAAGGGTCGACCTCTAGGGCGGCGGAAGTCTCCTCGCACGCTCTCGGATTTTTGTAAAATAAAGGGTCCCACGGCCCAGGGTGAGCTAAAGCTCGGTAGGAGAATCGCCCAAGTGGGCTACTCACCTCCACCTACAGTGCGATTTTGAAATGTTCAATGAAACACACATTCAAGCGAATGCATGATCCTACTTGAATGTGCATGACCAGCTTCGGATCAGGAGTCCTCATAGACTCTCTCACTCGCCTAAGCCTCATATGAGATTTATTATTTTCTATTGGTGGACTACCCTCAGGGTATTTATAAATTGTGGACCGTCTCAGATGTTATATTTAGTGGACTACCCTCGAGATATATATATCAATTAGATTGGAGTCTCAGGCGATTGATATTTTTATATGGACTACCCTCACAGATGTATATCAATTTAGTGTCTCCGACGTTGATATTTAAGAAATTATGGACTACCCTCAGATCATTTAATATTTTTTAGACAACCCTCAGAACCATTTAATATTTTTAGACAACCTCAGAACCATTTTCTACTCTAGACTAGTCTCATGCTAACTCCTATAGTCTAGGATGTTCCGGTGCATATGGAATCTATGTATGCCAATTCGTCTGATCCCAATCACATGCAAATATATAGACATGAATATACTCGCATAATTAAAATCACCTGATCATGTTATGCAATTATACATTTCATCACATACGAGATTAGCTCACTTGAATTTGTAATGATCCAAACACGAGCAATTTAATTTAAATGTCGACTAGCGTATTTTCACAAAAATATATTTTTGCAGAAACATAATTTTAGGAATGAGTGAAACCCTCGGTTACTATTCACGAAACATCACGGCTCAACGGTTCGCAATGAGCAGCGATCCACGGCCATTCAGGCGATGCATACCAAGCAAACATTTAATGCACAAATCAACACATAAAAATAGCGAACGGTCCACCACGGGTGTATGATAACCTCTAAAATTTTCTAAAAAAAAATCAATAGTCGGTCTATGTTTTGGGGCCGTCAAGCAACCTGCGGCCTCTTTAGAGCTCAAATATTCGTAAAACACTTAAAATGAGAATAAAGCTCATTAGGGAGAAAATGCTATCAAGGAGTTTGAAGAAACTCCTAAATCCGGTACCAGCGAAACTGCTCCGCATTAGAAACGTTTTTCGCTACCGCCCGGCCGTAGAAGCGGTCGGATCTCCCGGAATATTACGAGCTCTCTCTCTTCTAAAATCCTCTCAAAAGAAAGCTACTGCATCCCATTTTTGTTCCTCACGTTTTCTCTTTTGGCTTAATGAAGGAGATGAAGCACTATTGACAATTTTGTCATTTAGTGAAACTAAAATCAATCGTAATGACCATTATGTCGCTTTTCACCCAGGACTGATATTGACCTTCGCCGATCGTCGCGTTTAAATCATTTCTACACTCATCTGAACATGGTACATGAGTGCATGCTATATGTTCCCTTCGTGCATCGAAAATCGATTTCTGACACACGAGAAAGCGCGATGCCTCGAAAAAGTGTGGGCGCTCGACGTCTCGTGGGTCACATTTTGCGTGCTAACTAGTTGGCGAGCGATTCCAGCGGTGCAATTCATTTCATCATCCGAGATCTGAAATTAATTCCGGTAGCAGAAATTACCACAATTTTGTAATCGAAAATTACGATTTGCCCTTATTCATAAATTGGAATTTCTGGTGCTACGACATATACACTTAGGTGGGGTAACTGGAATTTAGGGTGATTCCACTCTTACGGCGATAAGAAAACCACCGTCCGTGAATTTATTATTTAAGTGCAGGGGGCCTTGGGGGGAGGCGGCTCATCTGAGGCCCGGGTTTTAGAAGAAAGTCGGATTGTGACTTTGGCGTTTTAGTTGTATATATATATATATTAGAATGTTACATTTTAATATATGTTGTATAAAAGAGAAATTATTAACTATTTTGAAACTATTGGATTTAGTTGATGTATTATGATGAGTATTGTTATTGGGCTCAAGTGGCCGTTTTACTCATGTATTTGGATTTTGATGTTGTTGGGACGGGTTATATACTAATAGTATAGCTCCCCGTACAAATGAGACTCTGCCCGATTTTCGTGAGAGATGTCGGGTCACCCGACATTCACGAGTGTTTCCCCCACGTCGGGACTGGGCTACCGACACCCTTGCCAGCGCCACATTTTCTCTATTTCATTTTTAAGTAGATATGGTTTGTGATTCAAATGACCGATCTTCTTCGATACCCGAGAAAGCCCTTAACTCGTAAAAATCCTCGTGACGCCCACCCGCACCCGGCGTGCCGAGCTTAGGGTGTCATACTTTTCGTGGATCGTGATCCTTAACCTTTTCTTTCTCAATATTTGACACATGTCAATTTTCTCTCATTCATATGCACAAATTCTCAGAATAAATAAAAATTATTTTACATATACATTATACATACCACACAAATATGCATTCATTATATTCTATACCCATATACTGTAGTCCTTTACTCGAATCCATTACACTCTACTATTACATATAAATCGTAGATCATGGAACAAAGGCGGTGAGCACCTATCTCCGAGATGCCCGGTGTTGCCGGCGCGTGGATGTCCCTGGTCCCTCTATCCTTGCCTTCTCGTCTATACCTACACCTGACAAAACTCCGCGCTAAGCTTTACGCTTGCATGAAAATAAGCATGGACAACCACCAATAGTGACTGGCTACAGCTTATACATATGCATTTCATATATCTATGCATATCCATATAACTTTTATGACTTATCATCTTTACATTCCTCTTGCATGTCAATCTTTTCCATTACATGTTCTATGTCTTTGACATAGCTCTTATTTATACTTTTCCTATACTTTGCATATTCCATATTCATTCTATAACTTATTATTATATGTCTTTAACATATCTTCTATCTATACTTTTACTGTATTCCTGTTTATCACATATACTTTGCCTATTTCTTGTCATTTGCTTATATCTTATACTTGATCTATTTCATATTATTTCTTATATCATATTCTTTGCAAGTTTTCTATACTTTCATGTTCCTTTCCTTTCATATTCGTATACTGTGCATGTATCATATACTTTCATATCTCGTATACTTTCATATAACCTATCTTATATTGTTCTCGTACCCTTTATCTTACATTTTATACTTTTCATATACGGTACTTTTTGTATATTTTAACTGCATTTTCATGTGTAATTACTATCATATGTCTTTTACATGTTTCTAGTCTTTTTCATCTTTCAGTTCTATGACTTATTACATTCTATGTACTATTACTTATATCTTTTCTTAGACTGTGTATATATATCATGTCTTATTTCATGTAGTGGCTACACGCCCATGCTATACTTTTCATTTTTCATTTTCATACTTGTACTATCGTATACTTTCATATTATATGCTTTTATCTTGTACTTTTCATATACTATCATCCTATACTATTCATATACTTCATATACATTTGTACGCTCTTATTCTATCATATACTTTATGCTTTCAGATAATTTTCTATACTTTTCTTTGTATCGGGTTTAAAGTCAATATCATATCATATCTTTATTTTCATGGACATGTGAATTTCTATCTCATCTTTCATATCTCCCGTAGGAGTATAGGACTTATACTTTTACTATCATATCATATACTACCATATGTTTTCATATATGTTTTTATGTGTTTTCATATACTATACTTTTTATATACCTTTCTATTTTCTCTCTACTTCTTCAGACTTTACTCGCTCATATCCTTTCAAAATAAACTTGTACTTCTATATATCAGATTCACGTGACTGCTCATATACTATTTTCATATACCTATATTCATATACTCAAGCTCATGTACTATTTTCAAGTAATTCATATTCATGTAATCGTTTCATTTTATATACTGTTATACTTTTCATATGATAGTCATATACTGTGCTTTTCATCTTATACTATCGTATTGTACTTCCCTATATTTTCATCTTGTACTTCTCATATACTATACTTTCCTATGATTTTCATATACTGTACTTTCATATACTGTATTTTCATATACTGTACTTTCATATACTGTATTTTCATATACTGTACTTTCATATACTGTATTTTCATACACTGTACTTTCATATACTGTATTTCACATACTTTTCATATACTTTATCTATCATATACATTTCATATCATTGATACTTATTTCTCAGATTTGTATACTACTATATAATTTTCTCTTCATATATTTGCATTTGCTCATATACTTTCTTCTCAGACTTACTTGTTTCTATAACTTTCTATATACTCTCTTACAAGACAAGAAGCATGCTTCTCATATCACGTATGCCCCATACGCTATTTCCTCTAGGTTTCATGTCCCGCATATACCTTAGAAGCAGGATACGGAAATAACTCGTATAAAATTGTGAGCATTCATCAGACGGCATAACGATTCTATCCCGTCTATACCCGAAGGTATCATCACCGTACGAGACAAAGGACCACTACTCCAGATGACCCAAACGGCCGCTATAATGATCCAAACGGATCTATATCATCGACCCAAACGTACCAACATCTCGTGAACTATATGTCATGAAGAATCGCTGTCCCTATAAAAGATGCCATCTATCCTCTACCGCTCTAAGGCATAATCAAGGGTATTTTATATTCAAGAAATATTCTTATATTCCCGAATAATTATGCTACGGTCTGCAATCATATGCGATATTAATATTATTACTTTAATCTGAATTCAAGCTCACATTTGTAAACTTCATATCAATTCTCATATTTCTTATTTACAATACATGTATAATACTCTACATGCTCTATTTTATATATCATTTCCTTGCCTACGTTTTTGGAGTATTCATATTTCATCTATTCACTCTTATATTCATATTTACGTTTCCTCTATCATATATTCATCTCTATATATAGTATATATATCATTTGCATATAACCTATCATTTGTACATTTATAGCATGTATTGTATAATCGTATACTTCCTAATTTCATGTATTTCTATCATATATTCCTTAATCATATTATTCATATCATTTATTTATTATTCATTTGTGTATTTACTATTCATTATACTATTCATTTATACGTATTTACTATTTATTATACTATTCATTTATACTTATTTTACTATTAATTTACATATTTAATATTCATAGTACTATTCATTTATACGTATTTACTATTCATAATACTATTCATTTATACGTATTTTACTATTTATTTATACATATTTTACTATTCACTTATGTATTCACTATTCACTATTTACTATTCGCTATTTACTATTTACCATTTACCATTTACTATTCAATATTTACTATTTACTATTAACTATTTACTATTTAGGTAAAAATCCATACTTTGCGAAATTGATTTAAACTCCAAATTTCTGGGTGACTACGCTAGCCGCCGCGACGCGCGATCACCTCGACTGCTCGACCCACTCGACCGTCGAAAAGCCAGATCCGGTAGTAAAAACCAAACATAGTGATTTTCTCCGACTTTAATCAAAACTGCGCCGGGAATCTCGCCATGGCTCCCAATGCCAGAAATTTCATCGAGCAGAAGATTCTCGCTTCTCGCCTCGACGACTCGACTTATCCGCCCCGATATCAAGAGAGAGTCGAGAGGTTAAAAAATAAAAAAATTCTAATAAACCGGTCTGCTCGTTTCTCCTCAATTCTCCTCTTTCTTTGTTCTTTTGTTTTTTTATATTTTAAAGTGGGACCCACATGTCCCTTCTTTTCACCTTTGGTCTTTTTAGTTCGAAACAACTTATTTCGCTCCTGCTTCAATTTTATTTATCCTACTAATATTCTTTTTACATATTTACTATTTTTCGGTATTTTTCAAAATCTCGTTGTCAAGTTTCACACTATACCCGTCGCCTAAATTAAATATTCGACCGCCTGAATTTAACGAAATTCGACAAGTGTGAAATTTTTAGATTTCATTTACGAATTTAATCTAGCATAAATTCAAGCCATTATCCGAGATCTGTAAAACTCCTTTCTATAATTCCCGAGTCATTCTAAGATTCATTACAAAACGATAAATTACTGCTTTTGCTCCTTTTCTTCATAAAATTTCATTTTTTTTCTCAAATGAATACTATTTCTTTAACTTATTTTATACCCTAAACATGTTATAAACCGCATGATATTTTGACGTTATAAAACCCTTGACTCACTGAGTCTACTTATTTTTTTCGTCTCTCGAGCAAGCTCACTTTGAAAAGTATAATTCTATTATTTGGTCCTTTTATTTTAGGTTTAATCTTTGTTATTGTTAAGTGGTTGATTTGCGTTTGGTTGATGAAAAAGAAGACGAAGGAAGAAGGTAGTAGAGGGAAGATATTGGATAACGTGAAGAAATAAGGGAAATAATGAGAAAACGATGGAAATTTTTCTATAGAAAAACTTTCTCATATTGCGGTTCGTAAATACACAAACTAGCATCAAAAGAAGAAGTAACATGTTGTAATCTTATAAATTTTTAATGTCAATTGATTTAATACAAAATTCCAATTTATTAGAAACTTGGATACAAAATTCCAACTTTTTCTTAAAGGAGCCCGATACATCCGTCCCTTTGATTTTCCCGACATCCAAACACCCATTACTATTAACCAGGGAAAATATGTAAAGGATGATATTAAATTGTAGAAAACACAATAGAATAAAAAATACAACATGAAATATTTTGGAAAGGGTCCGGCAAAGTGTCATAGTCGGTAATTTTCTTACTCCTTTATTGATTATTTATTTTGTACATAGTTTGAAGTGGATAAATCCTAAATCATTTTCTTTACTTATCAGATCAACTCCTATATGTCGATATAGCGAATTTAAAATGCATGACATTCACTAGATAATTCTCGGGGTTTCGCTTATAAGAAGTTAATGACACTCAATGAATGATTAATGACGCTTTCGCTTATAATAATGACACTCCAATGAATGAGATTAATGACATTAATTAATAATTTATTTCGGAATTCTAAACGTTTGGGAAGCCAAAAGGTTTGGCATTCCAAAAGGTCAAGTCTCTCCTCTATATAAAGGTTGTCGGGGTATTTCAGAAATGATAGTAAAAAGAGATATATCGAGTCTTGAGTTTTCCTTCCTTTCGTTCTTTTGTCGGTGATAGAGCAAACACATCATCAGTTCGCCGGAGTGGCGGCAAAGTGCTTTTGTCGACCATTCGACAGCCGTTTTATCCTGGGAGACAAACGCCTTGGGAATCTCAAAGCACCAACGGAGAAGGCGAATTTGTCTTAAGGAAATTGTGAATTTCACAAGACTCCGTTGTTTCTCCAACTTGTTATATTCCTTCCTTTCTTATTGATTTAATTTATTTTGGTTTTCGAATAACCATTATTTTGGTAAAGATTATTGCAGATCTTGCTTTAACGTCTAATAATCGTTTATGTGTTCCTGTGTTTCACACAACAAGGAGACAATTTATTCTAACAATAGTAGCCTGCTGGTATAGAGTGCTCCCATTTCAATATGTCCCTTTGGTCTTGGGTCTTGAGCTCACTGAGAAGGAAGAAAGTGCGTACTGACATGCCCCTATAGCTCGTGAGAGTTGGACCACCCTCGCCGGAGCGGGCCGTGGGGTGGGGCCTCACAAAAGTGCGCTTTTTAGGCCTCATCTGGTTTACTCCGACGAAGGTGGTCTTCACAGCTATTTCTGTTATTAGGCTTCTTTCGCCCAGGCTCGAATCTCGATCACGAAATTAGATATCTATCTCGGCGTAGCTCCCACTACCAACCCGCCACTACCACTTGAGGCTGAACTACCTCGAATGGGTATCTAAGCTCATGATCCTGTGTCTCGAGCCCACGGAGGGGCTAAAAGAAACCCCGTGAGCTTTCAGGGGATAGCCTCAGTGAGAGGGACCACCCCTGCCTGAGCTGGGCCGTGGGGCGGCCCTTACACCCTATATATTTTTATTCAAATGCATTTACATATTTTCCTCTATTTTATAAAAAATTAAATAATACATAGTAGATAAATTTTATATATATATATATATAAGTATATATAAGTTTCTTTCATAATTCTAATGGCAACCAAACACTAAAAAAAAAAAAACCATTTTTTGTTTCTTACTACATTCTTTAACATTTTAATATCACAAATAATTCAAAAATGAAAAAACCATAAAAAGGAAAATATGCATTTAGCTGTATAATATGGTATAGAACTAAGCCTCTGAGACGCTCCTTAAATATTCCATTTATACTAGTTATATTTTCTGGTAAGTCCACTGCTTAAAACCTTCACTTGAAAAAAATAGTCACACTTAAGAATCGATCGATTTGAAACCAAATAATTTTTAATAATAATAAACAAATGTAATCAGATAATAAAAATTATAGGAATCTAGATCAGTATCTTTTTCTCTATTTGATGAACTAATCTAACCCATGAGCCATCCATCCGTTGGCTCCAAACTCTCGTCTTTTCTTAATCAAGGAAAAAAGCAATGGATAATAAAGAACATGAAGATAGAGGAGCCAAAAACCCCATCAAGTTGCTTTTTAAAGTAAGAATAGTTTCAATAAATATTTTATAATACTCCTGCTGTGTTTCATGCATCATACACGGGGTTTACAACCATCTTCAATCCGTTACAATTGAACTAGAATAAAAATGATTGTGAGTAATGACATCAATGTTCTATAGATAAGGGCCCAATTAAGTCTTTTCATTTTTCTCAATTTATTTTCAATAGATCACCTCGTAGAGACATCAAAACACTACAACACATCAACAAGTTTCAACATCCCCAAAGAAATCCACAATGCTAGCATTCTTCCCTCCATTGTTTTCAACCTTTGAAAATCTTATCCATTTATTGATTTTATCACTGAATTTGACCATCTATATAACATGCTAATAGTTTCTTGTAATATTTCGTTTCCAGGTGGAAGGAACTCAAAGAATGGACTGTGAGGTGTTGGGTGAGAAGCTCCCGTCATTGTGTGACAAGAGGGGAGAGGCTTTTCCATGAAATCTTGGCTCTAATAATCTAATTGGAGGGGTTTTGTAATGGAAAAAGCACATCTACAGAAAATTAATCTCGAAAATGCAACAATTTCACATGTTACCTTTGTCATTTATAGGCAAAACGGAAAATCAAGGAGCTTAAAAATTAAAAGTCTCTTATGATAAAAAAACAAAAACAAAAGTCCCTCCACTAAGACCCGAACCAACCAACTTCACTTGCCTAATTCATACAATGAGCTACAATGTCTTACACCCAAGGTTTGAAAAATCGGGATATATTTCAAGAGGATTTGAACTTGGTCCAAAGCGGTGTAAAACAAGCTCTTGTCCAAAAAGCCATCTAGGCTTTTGATAATTTAGGGCATTCAAAGATTATATATTAGAGATAAATTTGTGACGCCCCAAAACCTGGGGGTCCGTTGACTACCCGTCAACCCGCGGAATACTCGTGAATGTCGGGTTACCCGACGCCACTTCAGAAAATCGGGCAGAGTCTCCTTTGTACGGGGAGCTCTACCCAAATACAAAACTTGTATAAACCTGCATTTACCTGTCCCAAACACTCCAACATATGCAATATATATCCAATACGGCCACTTGGGCCCATAACTAATACTCATAAAAACAAATATCACAACTATTATCCAATTATCTCCCAATAATTCAATAGTTGATTTACACTTTTATACAAACATATATTAACGTCTACAAGTCTAATACATGTTATGTCCAAAAACCATCAAAAATCATGAACGGCTTCTTCAAATGAACGTCTTCTTTGAGCGCTCCCGTGACTTCGAAAATTATAACTCTATTGTATAGCAAGCTTCAGAGTGGAATCACCCCAAATGGGTTACTCTCCACCCAAGTTAGCATATGCAATGTCTAAAGTAAACACACACTCAAGTAAATACATGATCCCACTTGAACAAGATCTACATGATCATCCTGTGTTATTTAAATCTCTGACTACCTGCCACTCATATGTGTGAGGTGTGTACCATCAAAACAATCTTTATTCTGAAAATATACTACCGAAATATTCGGTACAAATATGGGACTACCCTCCGAGGTGAATTGGTTGCTGAGCTTTCCGAAACAGTCATGGTCCTCATCCGAAATGATCTGTTGGCCCATCTCCCAACCCAATTCTCCGTAATATCATCCCGTGAAATTCTTCGCAACCATATCCGTTTACAAAATACCTTGTCATGCACTCACACCTAATTCTAGGTTACCTAGTTGCATATGAAAATGCATTATGCCATTTTCAAAATCATTTTATACACATCAATATGCATATTTTCAATCAACTACAATTACACACATGTAATTCAACACATCAATCATCACCCAATTTAGCTCAATCGAGCAAATCATAATCATCTCCAAATGCTATAAACACAATTTAATTCCATAATTATGTCATTGTACTAACACATTACAATAATGTCTTAACCTATCTATTTTTACACATACCAAGCCATTCACATCAAACAATTTCCTTTAATACTAAAACAAATGGACATTTATGGTCCATTTCATACAATTTGGGATCAAGCATAGCCCTAAAACAGAGCAAGTGGGCTGTCCACGAACAGCCCACACTTCCTACATCGGTTCCTCTTGGTGGAACCGGTTTCCATTCCCATTTCCGGTCTCCTACTCACCAAAATAGAATTTAATGCATATATTCCAACACAACAGCCCACGACAGTTTCTGGAGGTTCACGGCTGTCCAAAAAAAGTCTAAAACAATTCCACAATTTGGTCCCATGTTTTGGGACCGATCATACGGCCCATCCCCGGCCTTTATCATATCAATACATGATTTAAAGCAAATTTTATGAATTTAAAACACCCAAAATGTACTCGTATCAAATGCATCGTTTCACCATTGCTCAATAATTCCAACAATTCGATCCCAAGTTTTCGGGATCCGATCAACGACTCCTCACGACCTCAAACCAACCGAAACATCGAAAAACACTTAAAATGGGAATAAAACACAAGTAGGGAGAAACCCCTACCTCTTGGAGTTTGTCAAAACTCACAAATCCGGAGTCCACGCGTAGCCTGCTCCGTGTAGAACGTTTTTCCT
Organism: Tetrastigma voinierianum; assembly: GCA_016808115.1. NCBI lineage: Eukaryota > Viridiplantae > Streptophyta > Magnoliopsida > Vitales > Vitaceae > Tetrastigma > Tetrastigma voinierianum. Next base: position 43,070 of record JAEQBH010006185.1, read on the forward strand.
TCGCCCGAAGACCGCCGATCATTGGATCTCGCAGATTTCTGTAGATAAGTTTCTTTTCTAAAAGGTTCTCTCAAAATGGCTACCTGACCAAAAAGACCATCCTCACGCTTTGCTCGATCACTTTGAAGGAGAAGAAGCACTATTACAACTTTTGTCCTTTAGTGGATTTAAAAATCAAATTCCATAATGACCATTATGTCCTCTTACCAGATTTATTTATTCGGCACCTTACCCTCGTCATTCATTTTCTTTATTATTTCTACTCTATACCACTTATGACATATGAGTACGTGTTATTTATGACTTTTGTCAATTAAATCGCTTTATGCACCTTGAACTCGTGATGCCTCTAAAACGGTCGACCGACCGTTCTCGTAAAAATTGGCGAAATCTAATGGCGTATAACTAGATTTCGCGAGACGATTCCAACGGTGAAATCCGTTTTTTCATCCGAGATATAGAGAATTAATTCCGGATTTTTAACCGAAATTACAATTTTGTAATCGAACACGATTGCCCCTATTCCGTAAATTGAAATTTCTGTCTTATCTCTCTCTAAAGGAATTTCGGGTCCCGAAATTCAGATAATCACACCGCACATGCATATGCAACGCCAAGACTCTACCATGCATAAACAAATATTTAAATTTAAACGACTAAATTATGTACCTTCATCCCTAAACAAGAAGGGATAGGTGGCCCGCATCGTGTCCTCGCGCTCCCACCTCCACTCTATAGTGCCTCCATAGTACCAATACTAGCCTCATGGTTTTGCGTCGCAAAACCTGATCACGGCTATCAACAATGCACACTGGTCCCTCCTCGAAGGTCCCATCCGTGTCAACCTCTATCTGTCCCCAATCCACCACATGGGCTGGATCTGGAATATATTTCCGGAGCATGGAGACGTTGAAACACCTCATGGACACTGACATGTCGCGTAACGCCAACCGATACGCAACAAGGTGCCTATCCTCTCGAAGAACTCGAGAGGTCCAGCCAACCCCTACGATAAATCCCGCACTCCTTGCCGAACCCGACCACTCCTCCAGTACTACCAAGAAGACGCACATCCCAACCTCTCGAACCCGCTACCGACACGCAGACATCCGCATAGATCTTCGCTGCCTCGAGCCGTGAGAAGACGCTGTCGTGATCAAGCCACCTTTCCTGAGAGTTCTTAATCAATTCAGACCCGTGATGGAGCTCTCTCCCACCTCTGCCCAACATATCAGTTGGATTTGCATGACCTCCCATACAAAGGCCTTTATACGAAAGCATCTCGTGATACTCGCCCTGATGAATCAGTTGTTGTAGGCGACCCACTAAGGGAAATTAACTCACCCTTATGATCCGTGACGATGCTCAAGAAGCTGGTGGTTCTTAACACCTGTATGTAATCCATACAACATATAACCCTACACAACCCCTTTTTGGTGTGTAAACGCTAACCTCTCCAAGGTCACAATCACTGACAATCCAATGGACCGCTAATCTAGTCCATGTCATGAATGACATCCATATACCGAGCTCTTGCCAGCTCAACAACACCCAATGCACCTGGGGTATCCAAACTCAAGGCCACCCCCGACTCCTATCACTAAACTCTAAGTCTGCGTGATAACCATGTCCGTGTGTTTTCATCTCGGGCAACATAACTCTTCGACTTACACCTCGAGCCTCTTTCGTTCACACAGAATTTCGGATATCTCCTGTGATACCCCTCCAATCCCAAGAAACTACGTATCTCGAAGATTGACATTCGGTCTCTCCCAACTCAACACTGCCTCAACCTTCTCTAGGTCGACTGACACTCCTGGTGCTGACACCACGCCATCTCAAAAAATCTCGCAAGCTAAAGCTCGAACTTATCGAACTTAGTGTATTAACATGGTCTCTCAAGAATCGTAACACAATCCTCAAGTGATACTCATGCTCCCACTCTGACTGGGAGTAGATCAAAATGTCATCCACGAAGACTACGAAAAACTGATCTAGATAGGGTTGAAACATCCTATGCATGAGATCTATGAATGCTGCTAACGCATTCGTCAATCCAAAGGGCATCACCGTAAACTCAAAGTGCCCATAACGCGTCCTAAACGCCGTCTTAGGGATATTCGCCTCCTAACCTCGCTGATGGTAACCGGGGCAAGTGAAGCGTCATCTAAAGTATTCGCGCCCTCTCAAATCGATCAAACAAATCGCCAATCTATACGGGTACCATTCTTGATCGTGAACTCCTGCTTCAACTGGCTCGTAGTCAATGCATAGTCGAAGGGTCTTGTCCTTCTTCTTGCAATGTAACCGAAAGCACCCCATGGTAGCAAGCTGCCATGAACCCTTGTCCAAGAGGCTCTGTGAAATTTCCGACTCGAAGTTCCCGTAATCACCGCGCCATCCTATGAGTCATAGAGATGGGGGCGAAGTACTGTGGTGTAACTCGACACCGGGTCTACCACCCTATGGAGGTAGTCCAGTAACTCGATCCGAAAACATCCACATACTCGCATACTACCGAGGTAGATCCAAGTCTGGTCTCTCCTCGTCCTCTAGGGTAAGGCTCGCGAGCCAACCCGCTAACTGTCCCTGACACTTGGACTCGTATACCGTCTGGGGAAAATGTCATGCTTGTCCCCCTGAAATATCATACGAGTACCGTCCTACGTATAGGCGGTAACTCTCCTGCGCTCACAATCGATAATGACCCTGTAAGCTATCAGCCAATCCATCCCCAGGATGACATCAAACTTTGACATGTCCATGATCCTCAGGTCCACTGTGAGTAGAGTCCCCGAGATCTCTAACTCGCAACCTCGACATATCATCCCTATTCTCGCCTCATTCTCTAGAGAACCTTGCTCATTTCCACCATACATAGGTTCCCATTCCTCTAGCTAGTATCGCAGCCTAGTTCATCCTGTATCAGGTAATCTCCATACTTCTAACACCTTCCTCGATCCGTATAAACTAATGGTTTGTCATCATCCGATCTCCTCCCCCCGCGAACGCCGGAGGATGATGGGTCCTAAACCTCCGGAGGTTACTTAGATCTTCCCCGTCCCACCGCTTATAATTTCGCCTCGTGCGATAGCACTCCGCCGTAATACCTATAGCCTCGCAAAGTTTGTCGATCAAACACCGATCGTGCCTCGACTAGTACCCCGACGTCCTTACTTCAGCTACTTATACCCGTCTCATCGGCAACAAGAGTCATTTAACTTTCACTTCAGTCTAACTAGTAATGCAGATGCCAATTACTAATAGACTTGACGACCATGAACTGACCCGTTCATTTTCTAAGTGGCGCTAAATTCCAACCACTCAATTTATTTATTTCAAGAAGGTTCTAGGCTCTCTTGTTCATTTCAGTATCCAACTCCCTAAGGTCATAGTTCATAACCTTAGCATTCAATTTTTTCCTATACGTATTACACCATGTATATAATTTTTCACGTTAATCACGCTTAATCACATTTCAAATGGTAAAGCAAATCCAATACAAGATTCTAAGGCATAAACACAAAATTTAGACACTCTTCATACATAACTGCTATATGTTGAATTTTATTTAAAATATTGTTTTCTAATGAAATTTATTTTCAAAATTTTATTTTTCTCGAAAATTTTATCAAATTCTGCCTATTTTAATTAAATTAGTATTATTATTCAAAATTTATTTTTACAATGAACAAGTGTTCATTTAGTGACTTAGAAAATACTGAGTCAACCGGTAAAAACTGAGTCGTGGTGCACAAACACCCAACCTGGCTCAAATTAGCACACTCAGTACTTTGATGTGGTCGGGACGCGGGCCCTTAGTCCTACCCATGTCGCGCCTGGGGTCGGTCAGAGCATGTACCGTAATGCCGTGTCGTCGTCGCGCGCCCAAGACGCCACAGCGGATCGTGTCCCGCGCCACGCTCGCGCCTGCGACGCCCGCCCGCGCGCCCCCACGCTAGCGCTCCCGCCAGTGGTCGATTGCAACACAAAGACCGCCCATGTCCCCTGTCTAGTCACAATACAATTTTTTTTGTATTGCGATACAATCTCCCTCGCAGCTCAAAGCCTCCTTCAAAGATAACCCGCAATACAATCGAGCCCTCTCTCAGATGAGAAACTAAAGGTATCAAGAATACACTTTCCAATACAGCTTTTTCCAACCTCTTGCTGTACAAGCGCTTGAACCTTGCAATACAATTTCACAATATTGTTTTAGCAAGAGCTCCAATTCAGAATTTTCTCGCATTAATTTTTTTTTTTCGCTTTTCATTATAATTAATATTTGTTTTTCATTTATTTCTCAAAGAATCGAAAAAATCACTAAAAATCATTTTTTTTTTCCATTCTCTTTAACACTCAAATAAATTTATAAAAATTTATTTTCTTCATTTTTCTTCAGTTTTACACCATATAAAACCTTTTTTTAGAAAATTATTTTCTCACCTCATAACCAACTAAATTTATAAATTTATTTCTTTTCCAGCTTTTCAATTAAAATTTTCCACTCAAAATAAATTTATAAAAATTTATTTTCTTCCATTTTCTTCAATTTCTCATCCAATAAATTTATTAAAAATTTATTTTTCTTCATTTCTATATTTCAAGTTTTGTAATAATTATACCACTCAAAATATTTTCTAAAAATATTTAACATATCCACAAAGCAATCACTACACACATAATCAATTCATCACACAACATGGTAAGCATACCATTCACACTAATAATTCACTCAAATCACACAAAACACTTCAACACACGTGCACGTAGGTGTCCTAGTTTTGTCCCGTGGATTTTCCTAGGTAAATACCTATTCCTAGCATTCAGACCACCCAGGGCGTGATGCTCTCCACTCAACTATGGCCCAAGAAGCCCCAAATCCTCAATCTATAGGTTCCATATACCTATACTCCACATCAAACCACCTAGTGGTGATGGATGCAAACCAGGCTCCTTGGGTGTTCGGTATGCCTAGCTGCGTCTGAGGCTTGTGGCCCCCAAAACCAGGGTCCGTTGGCTGACCGTCAGCCCCGCGGAATACTAGTGAATGTCGGGTTACCGACGCCACGCCAGAAAATCGGGGCGGAGTCTCCTTTGTGGGAGCTCTACCCGAATACAAAAACTTGCATGTAAACACCAGTTACATCTAGCCCTCCCAACATATGCAATATATCAATACGGCCACTTGGGCCCTTGTATACTCATAAAAACAAATATCACAACTATTCTCCAATTATCTCCCAATAATTCAATAGTTGGTTTACACTTTTATACAAACATATATTAATGTCTACAAGTCTAATACATGTTATGTCCAAAAACCATAAAAAATCATGAGCGGCTTCTTAGAAATGAATTGTCTTCTCGGCTCCACATTACACGAAAATATAATCCCTCGACCAGGAATTGAGCTAAAGCTCGATAGTGGAATCACCTAAATGGGTTACTCTCCACACTAAGTGCATGTCTGATGCTCCAAAGTAAACACACACTCAAGTAAATACATGATCCTACTTGAATGTCTACAAGATCGCCCATTATCACGAGTCCTCACCGACTCACTCACACTTGCCTAAGCCATGTATGAGAAAATAATCATTTTCAAAACAAAACTTTTGTTCTTGAAAATATACTACAAAAGTATTCGGTAAAAGTATAGGACTACCCTCCGAGGTGAAATGGTTGGTGAGCTTTCCGGCAGTCATAGTCCTCATCCAAGAAATGATCTGTTGTATCTCGACCCAATTCTCCCGGAATATCATCTGGCAAAATTCCTTTCGCAACCATATCCGTTTTACAAAAATACCTTGTCATGCACTCATAATTCTAGGTTACCCAGTGCATATGAAAATGCAATATGCCATTTTCAAAATCATTTACACAATATGTCAATATGCATATTTTCAATCAACTACAATTACACACATGTAATTCAACACATCAATCATCACCCAATTTAGCTCAATTGAGCAAATCATAATCATCTCCAATGGCTTACAACACAATTTAATTCCAAGTAATTGCGTCATTGTACTAACACATTACAATAATGTCTTAACCTATCTATTTCCACACATACCCGAGCCATTCACATCAACTTGATTCTCGTACTAAAACAAATGGACATTTGTAAGACCGAAATTCAATTTACGGAATAAGGGAAAAATCGTAATTTTGATTACAAAATAGTAATTTCCGGTTAAAAATCTGTGGTGAATTCTCTAGATCGGATGATGAAGCAGTTACTTGCAGTTGGAGATCGTCTCGCGAAATCTAGGCAGCGCGTAAATTTCGTAATTTTCCGGGAGCAGGTTAAGGTGGCCACGTTTTTCGAGACATCGCGTTTGGTCTTAGTAAAGCGGAATCCGATGTGACGAAAGTCGCCATAACAAGTACTCCACGTGCCATAAGTGGTATGAGTAGAGAAATGATGAAAAGGGACGGTAGAGATAGTGCGAATATCGAATACGTGAGGGACATAAGGGTCATTTTGAGATTTGATTTTAGAATCCTTCAAATGTGAAATAGTGAATAGTTGTCTTCCCCAATTGTTAAAGAGAGCAAAAAACGTGATTTGAGGGGAAGGAGATCCAGTAGCCTTTTGAGAGGGTTTTAGAGAGAGAGCTTTAAACTTCTCTCTAGATTTGCAAGAGATCGGACCGTCGGCAGTCTTCGGAGCGAGAAGGAAAAACGTTCTGCCGACGGGCGGAGGCTGCAACGTGGACTCCGGGATGGGAGTTTCTTAAACTCATGAGGTAGGATTTTCTCCCTACTTGAGTTTTACTTCCATTTAAATGTTTTACAAATGTTTCGGTTAGATAGAGGCCGTGAGGAGCCAGTTTGATGATCCCAAAACTTGGGACCGAATTGATAGAATTTTGAAAGGAAAATGGACGGCCAGTAGTTGCTCCACAGTACACAATTTTGTTTGAGTACATTTGTGTTGTGTATTAGATGCTTCATTTGGTATGCGTGGGCAGGAATGGCCGTGGATTACGGAGTTCACAAAGTGAGCGGAAGTAGGATGTTGAGATGTGGGGCTAGTAAACCTAGGGTTTTATTGTTCTAGGAATAGTGACACGAATGTGTTTTTCGTGATTATGTGTTTGGTTAAGTAATTAAAGTCGAGATTGCTTGTGTTGGAACATTAGCCCCAGTGAGCTAATTTTTATGTTTGAAATAGTAATTACATAACACATGTTTGTGTGATTTAATTTTTATGCAGAGTATATTCATGTTTATATATTTGCATGTGATTAAGGCTGTATTGGAATTGGCATACATCGTTCGTATACCTTTGGAACATCCACAGGAATATAGGAGTTAATTGCATGGATGATCTAGAAAATGGTTGGAGGTAGTCTAAAATGTGTTAATCATCGGAGGGTAGTCCAAACTAAATAATATATCCCAGCCGAGTCGGACGACGGTTGATTTATATTCATCGGAGGGTAGATACAAATAAATATCAACCGTCGGGCGGCCCGGTTGATATATATTCATGGAGGTAGTCCACGAAACAAATAATATATATCAATCGTCGGGCGGCCCAATTGATATATTCATCGGAGGGTTGCCCGCTAATAAAGCGAATATTCATCTGAGGCTTAGGCGAGTGTAGGAAATTGATGAGTTCAGGATCAGGTTGGTCATGTAGACGTCAAAGTAGGATCATGCATTTTGCTTGAATGTGTGTTTACTTTGGAACATTGCCTTTGCACTTAGGTGGTGAGTAGCCAGCCCAGGGCGATTCTCCTGCGGGCTTTAGCTCACCCCGTCATAGGATCCCCTTTTGCAGTACGGGAGCGTGCGGGGAGACGGGTGAGTCCCTAAATTTGAGCGCTAGAAGAAAGCCGAGATAATGGCTTTGTTGATGTTTACATGTATTAGAACTCCTGAGTTTAAATATGTATTGTATAAGAGTAGTTTGGTAACTCATGAAATAATGGATATAGTTTGGATATGCATATTTAGTCTTTGTTATGGGCCCAGTGGCCATATTGAATTTGTTGAGACGAGGTTTATGCGGTGATGTATTTGGGAGCTCCGGATGCAGGGACTACGGGTTTTCTGTGAAGTGGCGTCGGGTAACTTGACCCTCCACTTGTATTCCAGCGAGTTGACGGGTAGTCAACGGACCCCGGAGTTTGGGGCGTCACAGCATTTATGGTCGTTTAAGCCTGAGTGGAATTTCTGATCCCAATGGCTCAAGTGAAATTTTGTCAGCGACCGCTCATCGGGTTCTCCCGGTGACAGGTTCCATTCCCATTTCAGTCCTCCTGCTCACGAAATAGAGATTTAATGCAGATTCAACTAGTGACCCACGGCGGTTTACGGGGTTCGTTTGTCCAAAAAAGTCTAAAACAATTCTGATTCGGTCCCATGTTTTGGGGACAAGTCCTCTGACCATCCAGGCCTTTATCATATCAATACATGATTTAAAGCAAGATTTTATAAATTTAAACACCCAAACAGCCGTAACAGCCCGCGTGATTTGCCATTTGGGTTTCAATAAATTCAAACAATTCGTTCCCAAGTTTTGGGACCGATCAAACGGCCCCTCACGGCCTCAAACCAACCGAAACATCGAAAAACACTTAAAATGGGAATAAAACACAAGTAGGGAGAAACCCCTACCTCTTGGAGTTTGTCAAAACTCACAAATCGGAATCCGTCGTGGCTGTCCCGCGTAGAGACGTTTTCCTTCGCCCTGAGACCGCCGACGGTTAGATCTTGTGTATTTCTAGAGAGAAGTTTCTCTCTCTAAAAGGGTTCTCTCAAAAATGGCTACTGGATCTCAAAAGAATGGTCCTCATGTTTTTCTCTTGACTTTTGAAGGAGAATAAGCACTATTACAACTTTTGTCATTTAGTGACTTAAAAATCAAATTCCATAATGACCATTATGTCCCTCTTTTACCAGATTTGATATTCGGCACTACCTCGGCCGTCAATTTTCATCATTTTTCTACTCATACCACTTATGGCACATGAGTACGTGTTATTTATGACTTTCGTCACCTCGAAAATCGTTTTCACGGCGCAGGCAGGCGATGCCTCAGCGATGTCGACTTGGTACGTCTCGAAAATTACGAAATTCCACGTGCTAACTAAATTTCGCGAGACGATTCCAACAGTGAAATCCGTTTCGTCATCCGAGATCTAGAGAATTAATTCCGAATTTTTAACCGAAATTACAATTTTGTAATCGAAATTACGATTTTGCCCCTATTCCAGAAATTGGAATTTCTCGGGTCTTACAAAATTATCTCTTACTTTTTATTACATTAATATCATTTCCAAGAATCACGTTTAATTTTTTTTTAAATTATATATATTACAATTATTATGAATCCATAAGATAAAGTATTAATATATTTTTAAATTATAAGTTAATAACAATAAAATATTAAAATAACAATAATAACAATAATTTATGTTTGATGGATAAATCCATTAATATATATTTAAATTGTTATGTTACAATTTCATGAAAACAAAAATTATTTTCATGACATTTTTTAAAAGATAAGTATAGTATTTTTGAGAAAATAAAATTATTTTAAACTTTTTCAAACTATTTTCATAATTTTATATAATTTTTGTTTTATATATATTTATGTAAAATATCTACTGATATATCTCCGATATATCTGTAAATCAAAATATCGATATATCCGTCAAAACTAATATTTTTATCGTTGTTCACACCCTTAGGGTCCATGTGGGTGTGGTTAGAAAGCCAATGATGCAATAACAACATCAACGGCTTTAAAGGATATCCAAGGATGGCCAATTATAGGATTCAATTTACTTATATATATAAAGAACAAGGAAACAATTGGGTCGGGCTTAAATTGCTACCTATAGCCATGAGAGCCTATTATCCCCTTATATTTGTTTTAATAATTATAATAATAAATAATCCATACCCCATGCCAGAGTCCAAAGACTTTAAAATATTAACATCCTACATGTAGGTGAGATTGTTGAAATCTCGGCAACTTCTAACCAAGTGGGTCATAAATAATCCTCGTGAATGTAACTTTATTATGTGGTAGACCTTATTTGCCTTATATCCTCCCTGAGATTAGTCCAGTGTAGAGCTTAGTAAGCGCTTTTCTCAGGCTAAGTGAGACAAACCCGTCAAGCACATCTCGATCCTATAAAAAAATTATTTGTTTGTTAAACCTAAAAATGCTTAAATATGATCTCTCTCTTATTAGCTAATGTTGTGGATCGCCATCTCCTTTCCACTATTAACGCTTCGAATCCTTAATTATTGTCATAACTTGATTTTTTTTTCATAAAATATGATTCAAAGGTCATGACATCGATCATCGATTCTAAGGGTCTTGAGACACGGTTTGAATGTATTGACTTGGTCTCTGTCGATACGTAAATTAAAATAAAACAGAAAAGCTTAAAAATTATAAATTAAGCTAGAGAATACATGTAATTAAAATAATAAAATTTAATAAAATTATAGGTGACGCTGATATACTTATTATAAATACGATATTATCAAATTAATTAATTTTATTTAACAAAAGTAATATATATATATATATATATATATATATATATATATATATATATATATATATATAAAGAAATATATAAAGAATATACCTATTGTAATAGTTTATGATAAGTTAAATGCTAATTCAAAAGTAATTTAGACTTTATCTTCACATTCATCTTTAAATTAATTTTATCCATAATTTATTATTATAACTTTCATACAAAATTTGTTATTAAAAATGCAATAATTAAACAAAATTTTAATATCGTGAATTTCAGAAAAATATCAAATATATTAATTAAATATACACTAAATCGAAACATCCTCATTTAATAAATATTCCTAATTTTAGAAGCACAAAATTTCATTAATCCTCATTCCCTTCATCTTCCTTATCCTCACCTCTCTATCGTCTACTCACTCCACTGCACCACGAATCTCCTAAAGAAAGTCTAGGATTAGAAATCCAAGAAACTCCACTCACCATCGCGGCATCGTCTAGGTAAGAAAGTGAAAAAGTTTTTATTTTTAGTTATTTTGAAGAGGAATCATTTTCTTACAAAAGTTGATTTTGTTGATTTTTTGTTGTAATAGTAGAAATGAGTAAGAATATAATCGAATCGGCTTTTTCTTCTCTCTCTAAGAAGACCGAATGACTTAATCTCAAATTTAAACATCGACTTCTACCAGTTTTTTAACCATGCTCCCGACTAACTCAAATTCAATCGGCTTCACATTTGTTTCAAGGTGATAAGGTAACCCCAGTTTCGGCTTCGCTTTTCAACCAAACCAAATTCCAACAAAAAAAGCCATCTGTTCTCGTTTTTTGGTCACACTACATCAAATTATAAGCTTTTCTCCATCTCTGTACTCTCTACCCCTTTGCCATATTTTCATCCATTCCTAATATCACTCATTTTCACTCTATCGCGTTCCTTCCTTTTCCGTTTCCGTCCTACTCACCACCCTACTATCCCAAGCATTTGATCTGAAGATGATGGAGTAGGAGCTCTAAGGTTGCTTTTCATGGATGGTGGTGATCATAAGAGTGTCAGACGCATGATCTGAAGTCGTACCGAGCTTCCTCCCAGGCTGGTATGTCCGAAACTTCAATTTTTTATATTGCAGAGCAATAGTAGTGCTTCCTTGAATACTATCCCAAACATGTTCTTTGAAGGGGTGAACCAACTCAAAGTTATAGCCTTGTCTGTAATGCATTTCCCAACAATACCTTCAATGCTACAATCCCACGCATATCTTATCAAGCTTGTCTCGATCAGAATGTTTGTTCATGAAATCTAGTTTTTCTGAATGGGCAGCCGAAGAAGTTTGTGATGGAGATAGCAATGCTTGTTTATCGGAATTGAATAATCTGCATCGTTTGAGGACAATTGAGGTAAAAATACCTAACTCCGAGTTGGTACCGAGTTGGTTCTAACATGTCTTCTCTTATAGATTTGCATTTCTAAAACCCGTGTACATACAAATACTTTGGAGTATAATGTAATTATGATATCATAATTTAAATAAACATATTAGGAATCGACTAAGCACATACAAGTGTGGTTGCTACTAACACAACTACAACTATGTGTTCAAGACATTGGATGAAGCTGCTAGGCCACCGCTGATGGAGTTGCGCCATTGTGGATTTGTGGATGCTATTTTAATTAATCCTTGCTTTGACCAATGATTAGTGTGAGGCTTTTACCTCATAACATAAATGATCTGATAGATTAGATATATATGTATATATAATATGTATGTACATTACATAAACACAATTTATCGATGTGTTCTCATTGTGGTGGTATCCTATTATTTGGCTGGGCTTCTGCTGCTCTCAGGTATCAGAAATTTATGCATCATAGCTTTGATGCTATTGCTATTGTCGCTAATAGTGCTTATCATCAAGCCCGTTACTATTGTTTCATGGTTTTTGCTACTATCCTTCCCCGTGATCATTACGACTAAAGGGAACCAACAACTATAAGCTAATATTTACATATCGATACTACTAAGTTGGCACTATCACCAATTTTATCATCATCACAACGATCACAAATTTTCCAATTATCTTTTGGCATTAAATGGAACTAAACTCCCAATGAAGAAAGTACAATTGGTAACATGTTTGTGCAGACTGCTTGATAACATTACCCTCCGTCGCCGAAAGTGTAATAGTCATGTAATAGATGAAACCTATTTGGAAGCATGACAGCAGTTGACCTAATTTGATAAACAATTATTGTCCAAATGCTGATCATAACAATACCCTTAATGTTGATCAATGTCCTCAACGGTACTAACAAAAAGCTTTAGAAAAAGAGAGGAAGAACGGCATGGAAGTATATTAGGAAAATCTAGGGTGATCTTAGAGGATCAAGTTTTGATCAGGTCACAACCTTAAATAGAGCCACCTGCTAGACCGGTCACCAAATAAGAGGTCACGGACGAGCACATCATTTTAGAAAGTATAATTAACGAGGTTGCATGGCTGTAATAGACGACCTATTTGAAGCATGACCTATAGACAAGGCTACTTCATAAACCGCTAAGTATAGTTCTTCTTACACTCAAGTATGCGAGGCCAAGGTTGTTTGTGGTTGACCCCGACCATAGGGATGGTTTATAGCTGCGGTTTTTGGTTGACCCTGGCCATAGGGATGGTTTATAGTAGCGGTTTGTGGTTGACCTCGGTCATAGGAATGGTTTATAGCCATGGTTTTTGGTTGACCTCTACCATAGGAATGGTTTTTAGCAGTGGTTTGTGGTTGACCCTGGCCATAGAGATGGTTTATAACTGCTGTTTTTGGTTAACCCCTGTCATAGGGATAGTTTTTAGCCATGGTTGGTGGTTGACCCCGGCCATAGGGGTGGTTCATAGCCACAGTCTTATTTTGATCATCTAGCCGGGAAACTCAATAAACACCTGGTCATGTCAACCAACCACTGCTATAGGTTATAACCTATAAGCATGATTTGGAAAATGACCGCCACCTTTTTAATTTTTTTTGAATATATTAATGGATATTATTTTTATTTGATATTTTCTTAATTTTTTGGTCCACCAATTTTATAATCTTTTTTTTTCTTTGGGAATTCATTTATAAAGCACATCTTATTAAACATGCTTCTATCTTGTGATAGATATGTTCAATTCAAAACGACTGAGCGGAAAATTAAAACCTAATTCCGCCTATAAATTGGAGAGAAAGGCAACAATTATAAATTATAAAGATACCAACTCTTAAATCCTCAAAATCTGATTCTATTATGCCAAAAGTACAACTATTAAAATGGTGAAAAAGCCAAAATTCAAACCGATTATTGAAAATATCTTACAATGAGAAAATTCAAAGAGAGTGATTCAAAACTCCTCCTAGCTTTTGTCAAGATTCTCCTTCACCATCTAAAAGTCGCTAATGAATTGTTTCCATTGAATAATCCACTCAAATTCACACTACAAAATACAAATGATAAATAAAAACTTATGTCAGAAGTTAAAGTCTTCGTCAGACTGATCCGACTATTCCCTGCCATTGCAACCAACTTCCGCATTTTGTTCATCACCTATAAATTTTGAAGTCAATTAACACTCGCTCTCTAATGCAAATGATTATCAGCATTATATATATATATATATATATATATATATATATATATATATATATATATATATATATATATATATATATATATATATATTTGATAGCAACATAAAAATATATTACAATAACAAACTAAGGTAATCCATATTTTAAAATTTTATTCATTGACATGATTTTTCTCTTGATTCCCACTGCTCATACGCATGTGCCGTGTTCAATTGGTGCTTTTTTTTTCTTTTGTTGGTCGGCTTTCTGTTTGCACTCGAGAGTGGCTCTAAATAGCCCCTGTTTTCTCTCACCGTAATTTTCCTATTCCAAGAATAAATCTGAGCTTTCCATCCGCATTCTTGATTATCGATGATTTCAATCCAAATTATGTCATTTTTGTAGCATTTCCAATCCAAACTGTCATTTTCTCAGTACAAGATGACACATAGAGCGGTATATATGTCAAGTCTAATATACACCAATAATAATAATACACACAAGTATAAAAAAAGAAGACAAGAGCGTAAAGAGTCGAGCAAAAAACATTAATATGGATAGAGAAATCAGACTTTCCGAAGCCCCAGCCACATGGGTTAGTTAGGCCGGAGGATCATTCAAGAAATGACTGTTTCAATTAATCACAATATGTTCCTCGCCACAAACAAGAAAAAAGTGAAATTAGAACTCTAAGTAAAAATTTGCTTATTTGCGGCCTTATTATCGCACCCAATAAACAGTAGTGGAAGTAAATCAACTAATTCGATGTATTGGTTCAAATAAATGGTAAATGCATTCTCCCCACATATCAGAACATTTACTTCCATCGCCTCAGATATTTTTTCTCTCAAAATTCTCAATTTCAGTTATTAGCTTTCTCTATGGAGGTTGGAAAGAAGAAACAACATTTAGAGTTTTGTACGTAAATATTACGCTTGATAAAAAAAAGATAAAATTAGTTGCTGTAGAAAGTATTTACTATATCGATGCGCACGCCGAAACTCAAACGGCAGACATTTGTTTCATTAATTTGTCGCTAACCCGAATGGCAAGATTTTAAGCCGTCCATTTGCCACCGACAAGAACAACCATATTTGAACCGAAATTTCATTTACACCGGCCCACAACAAATAAGAATTGGTCAGATAAAGCTAGGGCTTCTTTTCCTATTTTCTGCTTCATCCCTCCCTTCCGCCCGCTGCTGATGCCGTCTCCGCCGTCTGAATCCCTCGCCGCCATGCCTCTCCGCCATTTGAATCATGTTGTTTTCCTATTTTTTGCTTCATCTCCTTCTCACGCCGTGCCGCCTCCGCCGCCCGAATCTCCTCGCCGCGCCTTCCACCATTCAATCACGTTGTTTTCCTATTTTCTGCTTCATCCCTCCCTTCCTCCCGCCATCGGTGCCGCTCCCGCTTGAATCACCGGTTTCGCCATTTGAATCGTGCATATTATGATCCGGCTATTTAGTCCGCTATTCGACGCTTATCGATTCAATCATGATTTTTGTTTTTTATCGTGGGTCCGTTGCTTATGTCTTTTACATTTGTTTGTGTGGAATTTATGGTCTCAAGGTTATTTTTTTTCTTTGATTTCGCTTGAATGGATGGTCTTGGTGATTGTTTGTGTTTTACGTTTACTTGGATTCTGTGTGGGTTGAGAAATTTTGGGGGAGAGGTTATTAACTAGCATCTGGATTGGTATATGCCACAAAATTAACCTAGTACATGAGCATTTTGCTTCAGACTTTCATCAACTTGAATTGGTATGCTAAGGAAAATAAAGCCCAAGAAGCTTCACAAAAATGTACTTTATGAAAATATTGATTCTGGAGTCACACAAGACATAAATGAGTGAAGTAATACGGGTTTAAGGCAAGCACACTCATTCTCAGGCATAAAATTCATATTGTGTTTCAGAATTCAATACCCCAAACTACAATTCCAAAATCGCAAACATCTCGGCTGAGTAGGTTAAGCAACCCCAAAGTGCATATTATGGAGCCAGCATTTTCCGCACATCAAGATCATGACATGCTTTAGGTTGAAGATGAAAAATAGAATATGAACCAAGATTTTTATGTCGTATTGTAATAAAAAAAAAAGTTAAAGACTAACATAGTTCCAAAGAACTCGGTGTCGATGCGGGGTTTTCCTCTTCATGAAGTTTCACAATTTCAAAGTCGGAAATTTTGGGATTTAGGTCCCCATCAAGTATTTCTTTCTGGCCAAGATCCGACCAAACATGTTCCGCATTATGAAAAGGAAGATAGTACTATTATGAGGAGGTTTCTTGATCCAGTCACAACTTCTGGTCACAATGACAAGCATCGGCGCGAGATTGTTGAACTAAAACGGCATAGCGAGATGCATTTTGAAGCACCAAAGGCAATAACGAGATGCCGTGGCCAACATGTGGAAATAGCAACTGGGATGTCGGGGTTTATGGAGCCAACAATAAAAGTTTCTTCCACAAGGAGGGGGGAGGATACCATGACAGAATGGGCATCTTTTGTTTCCTGGCCAATTTATGGCCTGCATGTAGAAGCAGGGTCTCTAGGAATTTTACCAGGAGGCTGAAAGACGGAGAAGAACAAAGCAATTCCCCACCACAAATGGAGGTTTCACATGCTGCACTTGTAATGTTACATCTCCCATGCTGGTTGTTTGTCTCATTAAAATATTTTTACTTGTTCTCTCCACACATAAATGCTTTTCCTATAAAACCTAAGTCATATATCCATTGTCTCAAAGTGAACAAGAGTAATCTGCATGGTACCTACTTAGGCTAGGTGGCAAACCTCGAAACTTTGTACTCCATTCCTTGTTCCAATCAAAGGAAAATGTAATATTTTCATTTTTAAACCCAGAGTAAATGAATAGCATCATATATAGTAAATCGACATGCAAGAAAATGTGTTGATAATCATTCCGAAAAATGACATCGTTTCATCCATGATTTGGAAAACCATAGGACTGGATTATGAAAAGATCTCCTTTTCTCAATGACAATAATATTCCCGACAAGTTCTTTTATTTTGCTTCAATTGAAGTGTCGTGATGCTTATTTGTCTATTTCCCTTTGCTAGGTCATGTTGAATGAGATTAGCTTTTCGATAAGCGGCATTTTTCAAGGATTGTGTTCGAATTATATGCAAAAAGTCATTAATAATTTCTAGCTGGATAGGGGCATGGAGTTCAAGATATCAAGATCACTATATCATGGCGGCAGATTTACAAGTGTGTCCGAATGATATCGATGATGCTTTTGCGTCGATAATTTTGGGTGAGCTCACCATCCTCTTAAATATACTTTTTTCATTATGTCTTTGTTTTCAAAGGCTCTTCTTTACTTATTATTATTGCCTAATTAATTTTCAGGTATGTGGATAACAAACTGTATACAAATAAATGATTATAGTATCTGTAGTTCCCATGAGTATATTTCTTCATCTTATTTAATATTTTGTGTAAAAAAATTATCTTGAACTTTTGAAATTTGAGTATTAAAAAAAAAAAAAATTGGCTAACAGTATAACTAGAAAAGAATTTCAAAGACCAAATCCCAAGGTCAATGAAGTAATAGGATGTGGTAGGTAGGTTGCCAAAGGAGAATGTTTAGACATGCCTTACCTAATGAACATGAACTCCGAAAGGAAAGAGGTTCATTTTGTGGCCTTGGGATCAAGATTTGTACGTTTCTAGGGACCGCTTCTCAAGGCAAGTCAATATTTAATTTTACTTCTAATACTCGCTCAGTGAGCTCGCGGCATCCAAATTTATAAGTGAAGAAAACAAGGAGCAATGGAATTGAGGTTTTTGTTACTGAAGAACAAATGGAGCAATAAAAGTATACCCCTTTTATTTAACCATCTCAAGCTCTGTTTTGTGCTAAGCAATGGAGTGCAAGCTCTATTTTGTGCTAAGAATTTGACTTGTGAGATTATCTAAGCCTGCTACCTAGAGATCAAACTTATGATTTATTGTATTCCACTCAGATTTATGCAAATGCGCCTTCTTGTTAGGTGAATTCTTTATCTTCCTCGTAATAAAAGATGAAAAGCTACCGGAGCATCATCTACTATAAGTTCCACTCCCCCTTAATCTCCATTTTTTGCACTGAGATCTTTTTCCCCTTTTTTCAGAATTTGCAATACTTTCAATATTCTTTTCTTTTCCTCCCTGATAGACACAAGATCATGCAAGGCGGCTCTAAAGGAGTGGGGTGTACCTGATGCATACAGCAAGATAATACAAAGAATGCTCAATGTAAACCACAAAGGACTACACACAAGGCAATTTAATCACAATAAAGAAAATCTAGGAACTTCAACATAGAGGGGAGTTCCAACTCAAAGGAGACCCTGGACTTCTTTTCGATAAGTAAGAAAGTCCCCGACTTCTCAAATGTTGTCTAATGAAAAACTTTGAAGGTCTTTGGTCAGAAAAATCTTCTTAATCTTCAAAGATCTTTTGATTGCACTCTTTCCAATACACCAAAATAAGCGTTGGAGCCAAATCTAAATCGTTTTTCTTCAGGTTCTTAACTTTCCACTTAAAGAGGAGATTTTTAACGATTTGGAAATACCTAAACCAATTCAAACAGGGCTTACAAAAAGGTCCGAAGCTCTTGTCAGCTGCTTCGATGCTCAGAGAACAGTTTTGGTGATACATGTAGATTGATAGTCCTAACTCAACCAGATCCCGAATCATTCTCTCGTATTTTTGTGCCCTCAGACTTTTATCCAAGTCATAAAATTTCGTGAAGGGTTGCAAGGTTAGAAAGAAAGTGAGGACTCCAGAGAGACAATTACCGATAACTTGGAAGAGTTCCAGAAGAAGCAAAGAGCAAACGACTGAACATGTGGCAGTATGGAGACATCGAGTCGGATGATGAGGAATCAACTAAGCCAGCTTAAAGTCGGGTGGCTCAGCAAGTAGATACCTAGTGTTGTGGATTCGAGATTAAGCAGTTGCGCCCCATGTTGTCGGAGCGGTAACAGAAACCATGCAAAGTTAAATTTTGACATTTTGGATAAGTTACTTTATTGTCCCTATATTGAGGATACGAAACCCCTTCATTATATTCATTCTTCGATTTAGTAATTTAATTGTTATTTGTTGTTCTAAGACTTGATGAGGGTCAAATGCAAAAGTCCTGTGGTTGCTTCAATGGATCAAGGTGGAACAGAGCAATAAAAAGTAAAATTTTTCAAGATTAATATCCACTATGAGTTTCGTAGCAATACATGTTTTTTATGAACGCCGGTGTCTATTTCTTAATGTATCATAATTCTTCTTAATGGTTTGCTTTTGTGTTTATTATTTATTTGGAAACCTCGGTGTTCGTTTCCTTCTCCTTCTCTAGTGAAGCCAAGTAGAACACTTGAAGAAAGGGAAATGTATAACAAGAGAAATTTTAGCCTGGAAGCAAACTCAACTTTGAGATGGTTATCAACAAATGCAAGGCCTTATTCAATTTCTAGATTGCCGGGGAGACCAAGGTTGCTAAGCTAGTACATCCAATGTGGGCTTACAATTTTGATGTATATTTGCATATTTTTCACACATAAAGTTGGTCCTGCACTTGAGCCGGATAAAACACCAAATTCTTTGTGTTAATCATATATTGAATGAAATCTAACTTATTTTGTATGTATTTACATTTTGGGCTTACGGATCCTAAATTTATTGGTGAGTTTTAATTTGGGATTCCCGAGATGAAGTGGTTATATTTCAAAACTGGAACGACAAATATTTGCACAAATTTGTTTATCAAATTATGACGAATATTTGAAGAACCTTTTTTTCCATTTTTATCGGAGATCAAATCGATAACGTATAATTTGTGTCTTAGCGTATTTATCATATTTAAATAACTTTGTTTAAGTGACAATAAACTGAATCTCACTGTGTACCAAATTTTTGGATTTTACATAAACTGCTATTAATGCGGAACATGTTTGGTCGGATCTTGGCCATAAAGAAATAATGCCAACCCATCTCTGTCTTGTTCATCTAGATTAATCCACTCAGTGTTTCTCACTGATTTTCCCAATGATGAATCCACCAAGCTTTTCTCCAGTTGTACAATTTGCTCCCTAATTGCTCTAATAAATCGCTTTGTGTCTCGAAATCACATCTTCTCATTCGACTTGTCCGCTGTGTACCGAGAGACTCATCGCTTTTCTCTAAAGTCTTTTAACCGATCTGCATAAAATAATCAAGATATGCTAAAATTGAACAACAAGAAGAGGTTAAGGTTGGAATCAATAAATACCGCCATTTTGCCGTTTTTCAAGTGCTGCTGAAAGATCACGCCTTATGATAATCGCTGATGTGAGTAGCTGTGGGTCCGAATGGCATCCTGAACAAGGCCTTCCTCACAGCAAAAGAAGGCTAAAATTGACTCCATCCTAGATATTAAACCAAAATCTTACTTTTTTTTATATTCATTTTATAATATGGAGTATTCATAAAGCATTTCAAATATTTCAAATATAGCCAACCAAGCCAATTTTCATAACCTCCGTTTGGTTTTGCGGTAACCAAGAAAAGAAGGGGGGAAATGGTAGCTTACAGAAAGATGTTTAATTTTCAATGGAATTCATGGGCTTCACTGTGGCAATTTAAGAAGAAATTAACATGCACCATGCAAATTTCCGATCCCACACTCGCAGCTAAACACGCAGTGTTGTAAGGAGGAAGCGACTTTCTACTACTAAATGCTTCACTTCCAGGATGACAACATGATTAGAACTAAGCCTACAACTCACCTTTCATAACACAAAATCTAAGGCCCAAAATAAAATGAAGCCATGAATATTCATTTTAACGACAAATTGCTAAAATAAACAAGATTTCACTAAATGAATCCGTATAAAATAATCACTACGGAGTTCTTCATTTCTTTCTTTTCGAATTTCTTTTTCTTGGCTTTCTCGGCAAATAAACTGGAGCAGGAAGGAAAACCAACCTGGTTTCTCATGCAGTGAATCTTAAACGACTTCTCGGTCGTCGAAAACAAGAGGGTCCGATTCCCATTGGTGAAAGTCACGTCATTTCCAAAGATCACCAATACAACAAAAGATGTACAGAAATCCGCTAGTCGTGTATATATTGGAGAAAGAAAGATACTTTTACTTATAATATCCCGAATTAACAACCAAAAATAAATAAATAAATAAATAAAATCAACGAATAAAGATTAATTGAAAAAAATGCGAGAAATGAAGGTGGATTTCGATATGATGATCGGAGGAGTTATGCAAATATCTTTTACTTCAAATTTAATCCGGGCAACCGCCTAGGTTTAGAGTCGAAGGAAAGAAATATAAAAAATGAACGGTGACAAAGAGGATCCAAAGTGCGACAGACTCATATAATCCCGTTTACGAAACGAAATGCCGCAGCTACACGGGCGGCACTGGGGTTCCACAAAATAGCCGGGTGTTAGGTGTCACGACATTTGCTTCAAATGTCGCTGCCTGTGCTAATTTGAACATATTCAAATTGTAGTCGCGAATGAAAGAAATTAGAACTTGAGATAAAGCAATCAAGGTAAAATCAAAGTCCAGTTGTTGAATGTTCATGCTAGGATTCTTTTGATTCCTTCTATCCATCAAAAGGCACATTCTGATCTATTTGACAATTTTTTTCTCACATAAAATCATTAGATAGGTGGATTTAGGCTAAAATAGGGTTGGGGGTTGGCCAAAGGCATTTCTGCCCGATATCATCCGATTGCAAATCAAACAAGTTGAAGTCAGGTTGCAAATGCCCACCAGACATGCTTATAAGAGCAGAAGTAAGAAAAAGAAGTCAAGACATAATCTTTGCAGCTAGTCACATTATGCACTTAAGACTTCCAGAGCTGAATCTCGCAATCATCTTAAATTGTTGAAGTCAATTATGGTTACACAAGTTACCGATAAAAAAAATTACGGTTATACAAGTTGTCCTTGTGTCCAGCTTATATATGGGCAAAAGCTCCACATTTTTTCATATCAGATTTAAAACCTATTCACTAGCCAATAAATAGTTCAGAGAAAGTATGATTAATATTTGGTATTTTATCCATTTCCTAAACGATACATGTATAATAAAATAAGCAACACATCACTGCATTTCTTCAAGAATTACACCGACAAGTAAAAGTGAATCTAAATTTAAATTAACTCGTATGCTTCATGTTCTAGAACTCTGGAACACCTTAGAACATGGAAGAAACAATCGACACCGTTGTCTTAGTCAACAAAACCATGGGGGAGTGTGGAAGCAGCGCCATTTTCTACCAAAAGTGCATTTAAACATATCTAATCAAATATTCACATATTAATCTAAGCAATAATGATTCTATGAACATAGCACATAAAATGAAGTAGATATCAGCACAATGTGAAGTTTTCCCAAGATCAACTACGACATCACTTAACCGATAAGTGGAAAAATAATACCTACAGAGAACAGACAAAAGCAAAGTGGAAAAAATTGAGAGTTTTCTTTTAGTCATGGTCCATAAAGAACACAGTAGTTATAAAAAGATGGCATTATTTGCATATGAGAATTGCCACCGTCTCAGATCCCATATTCTAAACAATATGATTATCAAGAGTAATCAACTTTGGTCGTTCTAATTAAGAGCTTGATGCCACTGATGTCCAATATTGACTCCGCCATACCTATAAAGCAAAGAAAGTAAGGAAAGAAAGTTCACCCGCTTTAGCAGAATATCTAGGTAGTGTATGCACCATCTGGTAAAGGTATACTTACATGTGATCCTTAATTCGAATAGGACATGAAGAACACAAATCATATATCAGAACCTGCATATTTCAATAGCAAGAATGAGTATGTAAACTGCAGTTCCAAAATAGAAATGGCAACAAAAGGTTGTAATTTAAAAATCTGAATATCTGATCATAAAGTTAAAATCATACATTAACAATTAAATTACAAGGTCACAAATGAATTTTTTTATTTTGATAAATATCACAAATGAATAATTCATATGAGGTTCCATAAGAAGAAATGCTTTATGATCAGAAGATTGTGCATAAATTTGAAATTATTCTTCCAAGTTAAGAGAAGAAAAATATTGTCACTGATTCCTAATCGTTGTTGTTGTTGCCTTTTCTTTCTTGTTTTTTTTTATCAGAGTTGCCTTGTCTTACATGTTGATATAAATAACTAGATCCTTTTCTTCATACTATTGATGATATCCTCTAAATTTCAGTCATTCTTTATCAAATGTTAGCCAAATCTACCGTAATGTACCCGGAACACCTTAGTCAAATAGTCCAAATCAACCTCACATATTCAATATCTATCTCAAGATCTCCAACCCTGTGGTGGTGAGGACTTTGGCGGTCTTTCCTTAAATGTTGTTTACCCACTTTGTCTTCCAAACTCCTCAGCAACACCTCCTCGAGAATTCCAAAAGACAACTGTACTCTCTATTCCCCTCTCTTTACCCTAATTCTTCTCTCTTATTGAAAAAACATCCATTTCATCCACAAGCAATATGAAAAAGCCGCAAAGAGGAGAGCTATTATTCAACCCCAAAACATAAAAGGAATCACAAACGGACCAGCACCGCCAACGTATGTCTAAAATTGAACACCCTAAATAATAACCATGCAACAAAGGACCTCACTAAACATCTCCACCATGGGAATCCTTCTAGTAAATGTAATGCTCAAAAGAATTACTTATCCTTCAGAGATCTTAGAACTCTCGTATCCACTTATTCCATCTATACCAATCTTTCAGAAGCTCATGAAAAATAAACGTAATATGCTTCAACTTGAATCTATATATATGTTCTAATGTTTAAAGAATTGAAAAAAGGCTTTAAAAGGCCTTCAAAAAGCATATGAACTTCTTTCTAATTGAAAACAAGCTACAAAAAAGGCATCATCTTTAGAAGGGGGTTAATTTGAAAAGAAAGGGTCAGGAATAAAAGATATCAAATTAAAAGAATCAGCAAGCCTAAGAAAGAAGGCAAAGAAACCCGCAGATTACCAAACTCCCAGATCTAAAATAATAGGCTAAAACAAATAAAATTAAGGGACACGACAATGTCCTTCTATGGAGACTACACCTCGTATCTCATCAGCTTATTCACTATATCCCGGTATGTCATACACATAAAATGTTCAAGATGTTGCATATAATATGATCAAAATCCAAGAAAGGCTTGTGAGCTTAATACACATGGAGACACAATTCAATTTTATTTATTTTTTAAATTAAGATCACAATGCACTTTTACATTTCCAACATGATCTTATATTATGAAATTAGATTTTTCGAGCATAAATGAACGTAATGGGGTAACAACATCGGGGCAATGCACTTTTTTTTACGTAATGCAATTTTTTATAAGTCGGTGATGAATGATATCTTACCTTTCTTGAACTAATTCCAACAAACCATGAGGCCCCCATCTCCATCAAACTCCAATGCAAATACCTCCTAGAAATTTAACGATACAATAAGAAATCATTAGGAAAAGGAAATAATGATGACACTACATACACCTAAGATGATGCTTAGAAAAGGAAACAATGATGGTCATCATCATCATCGTCATATAAAACTCTAATGTTGTTACCCCCGAGAAACTCATAATTATTGTAAAAATCATTAGGTACATATAATGTAAACCCGAGAAAATTCTAATTTTCTCAAAAGGGTAAATGGTAATTTTGGTCAAAATCCGAATTTTTCAAATCTCTGATGACAAAACGAACTTCACTCGTTGGAATCATCTCACAAATCTAGCTACCACGCTGAACGACGACCAAGACGCCAAATTTCACGCTTCGGCGCAGACCAGAAAGTCAAGTGGTCATATGACAACCAGAGAAGTACACATGATATAAAAAGGCATGTGGTGTAATAAGGGTCACTTCACACATGTATCCATGTGACAAATGTCACATGAATAGTGAGAGGATAAGAAATAAATGGCTTATATTAAGTCATATGTCAAAGAGCCCTTAAAGTCAAACTAAGAGGACAAAAGGGGAATAAAATGAAAAGAAAAAAAGAGCATCTTCTCCTTGTTGGCCTGGTATCCGGTAGTGAGGGGGAGAAAACAGATTTTAGAGAGGAGAGCCCATCTTCTCTACATCTACTTGTCGGGACCGCTTGGCTCGCCGGAGCAAGAGCAAAGGTTTGGCCTCACTCGCAAGGGCCACTATTACTACTCATTTATGAGCCTGACAATCCGGTTGCAGGAGTTTTCTCCTACTTGTTTTATTCCTTGTCTAAGAATGTACTTTGATGATAGGGATGTTCTGAAAGTATGAAATGGTCCCCGTTTTCAATCCAAAAGATTGTGACTGGAGCGGAAAATCCCTAGCGTGGTCTTGAAACATTGAGACTGAGGTTATACTGGCCACGTGATCTTGTGGTCTGTGGTTGGTTAGACGGTTCAAAATGAATTGCTTAAATTGTTTATTAGCCCATTCGAGCTGCAATTTGGTGTTACTATGAGAGAATAACATGTTGTTGTAGTTAATTTTTGTTAATATATGTATGTTTGATATATTAACATGTACATGATTGTGGATAAATTCAAATATATATGTATGATAAATATATTAACATAAATTGTTGTGAAATGGCATACGTATTTCATATTCATTAGATAATTCAATAATAGGTATGAAAATTTACATGAAAAACGTGGTTGTTAAATGGATTTCAAAGTGAAGATTTTCCAAAGAATAGTCGGGAGAATTGTCCAACAATATCTCTGAAAGAAGACCTAAGGATCAAGCTTTGAGTTACCTTAATTCACCCTTAAGAGTTGGTCTAATAGATTTTACAAAAATTCAGATTATGTTTTCAAGAACAAAACCTTGTTTGAAAATAAGTAGTTTTCTCACCGCTTAGCATGCGTATGTGAGCCATGAGGCTCGAGAAGTGAGGCATGCAGAGTCATTCTCATCCATTTCATGCAGACATTTATATGAACATATAAGCCTGCTTGAATAAGGTTTGCCATTGTATGAGCACTTATTGTAAGAAACTCCATGTAAGGTTACTACCATCAAAATGTTTTTACCTCACATAATTTATTTCAGTATAGGAGTGTTCAGATGTGCACACTAGAGGCCGTTTTTTGAGAAGAAAGCCGACATGTGGCTTTGAGTGTATATTGAAAACATGTATTAAATTTCACGACATATGTTTTGATTAAGATATGTAACAATCCCAAAACTATTAGATATAGTTGATTATCTTTTTTGCAGTATGAATATATGGCCCGACGTGGCCATTTTACTCATGTATGGTCTCATGATATGAGACATTGTAAGCGCTTCCGCACGCGATCGAGGTCAATCTGACCTCAGAAATGGCGCCACATATAATGATGATGATAATGCTTAAGAAAGGAAAGAAATCATTAGGAAACTCCTAATGTTGTTACCTCCTAAAAATTGATTGCTTATAGTAAGAAAATATTGGGAAAAGGAAATAATAATAGTGATTATCATACTCAAGATAAGGACAAAAATTGTTAAGGAATAGGAAATATGCTGCTGATGATTTTTTTTTTTAATTTCTTTTAATAAGTGGAAATATGCTGCTGATGATAAGCATAATCATGGACCAACTTTTTCACTGTTCCCACTTTTTCATCATTTGAAGAAGCTTTTCTGTCAAGGACAATCAACCTAAGGACAAGCCACAAGATGGTTAAAATAATGAAAAACCCACAAAGCAGTAATTCGCGATAGGCTTCCCATGCGTAATAAAGTTCGTGATACAACAAACAATATAATTTGCATATTTATTGAAAAATCTTCGCTACAAGGACCAACTAGTCAATACAAGGAAATGGCCATTGTTCATGCAAAAAAAGAATCCTTTATTTATCGCTTTCAAAATGAGGCCAAAGTCAAGTCTATGAACACCTTCTTCCCCATCAAGGACGATGCACCACACAACAACCATGCATTTTGAAGTAATAGCTTACCCGATCACAACTCGCAAAAGTAAATAAAAGATTCCTCCTACCAACCAGATGATCTCGCTTCATATCAAAGCATTCGGTCATATGGCACCATCCTTGTTAACACAAGCAACCAACCCATGAAGATTACTGGGTTGAAAAACAAAAAAATTTTTCACTTTCAATAAGTATGTCAATATTTAATCATTAAACTTTTGATTGGCAGTTAAGAATGTTGCCGACACTATAATCTACAGAGATCTGACCAACCCTGAGATACTAGCATTTAGGAGCTAGGACTGAGGCAGAGAGGAGCAAACGCCCCTCGAGAACAAATAAGCCAAAAGGTGATAGATAAACCCAAACATAAAAAGCAAGCTTCACAAAGATTATATGGAAGACATACAATGATAAAAACTCATTCTAAATTAATTATACAGATTCAAGAGGCAGCTTACAAAGAAAGTCACAAGAGCAGCTGACTTATGCAACATCTCTTCCCATCCCAGTCAAACACAAACAAATAAGCATAACCATAAGTCGCTTCGATCACACCTCCTCCAAGCATACAAGTAATGACTTACTACTTTGTTATCCTTAGAACAAGCTTAAGGCACGAAATTAAGCCATGTTAGAAATTAACATGTTCACAATTCTCAACACTTTAATGAAAGAGCTGCACTAAGCCAATAAATTTCCTGGATTCAACTCCTAGTTTTTATTTTTTATTTTTGATAGGTGGAATCAACTCCTAGTTTTAAAAGGCACAAAGGTGCACCTAGGCAACAAGACGCAAAACAATGCACCCACCTAAGTGAAACAAAATGTGACATTGGATGCATATCAATTTTATAAAGTATGATTCAAAATCTAATTGAATGAATAAAAATTTAAAATTCCTAAGATGAAAAAAACATGCAACAAAAAATAACAAAAATTACATGCATTTAATAAATACTAATACATCACATAGAAGTGTTTAAAGAGGAAAATAAAGTCTTACAAGGCATGCCTCTTCAATAGTGAGTGGCTTCGACTATAGGTACCTTTTAGAACTATGATTTGTCCATCTATCATTACCACTTAAGGATGCACAAATAATTTTCATATTGTGACTACAACTTAACAAAGTTAAAAAGTAAACTGAATTCGTAAGTCAATGACTTCCATATTTTGCATGTAGACAAACTAACGATCAAGACATAGGAATGCAAGCTTTGAATAGTCATCATCCAAGATCTATCGGGGGCAACAAAAATATTGCAATTCAATTTAAAATCATGAAAAGATTATGAAAAGGAAATTGACTATAATTATTTTCAAAGAATTCATAATCCAAATTAAATATTTTGCGCTATAATAAACAAAGAACTTTTTGAAAATGAATATGGAATAATCTATACCGATGTAAAAACGTAAAAGATTGAGGTAAGTCAACCACAAACACCTAGCGCGCATGCGACGCCCCAAATCTCGAGGTCTCGTTGACTACCCGTCAACTCCTCGCGAATCTATACGGCCCCGTATCAAGGAGACACATACCGAGTAAAATACACTGGGCTCCCAGATCAACACTCATCAAATATACCTAACTATATTCAATAGTTCAACTCACAAAATCTATATCCCAACCAAATATATTACGGTTCAAGAGTTATACTATTTCAATATTAAATACATATTAAAATCTGCAATTATAATACATATTATCCAAAAATCCAAGCTTCAATAACCCATTTCTTCAAAATCGTCTCTGGGCAAGAGCCGTTCTTCAACACCCCAGACCAAAAAATGTTCCTCGATGTATAGCTATCGCCAAAGAGGGAACTACCTAAATGGCTACTGATCTGGCATGCAATGCTCCACTTAAACACACAATCAAATAATGATCCTACTGGAATGTCTAAATGCCGCTCCCATGTTCGAGTCCTCACCGACTCACATTACGCCTAAGCTATGCATGAGAAAATACCCATTTCAAAACAAACCTATCGCTCTGAAAATACACCACCGGGCGTCAGAAAAATATGGGACTACCTCCTCCTCGAGCTTAACGCAGCTGCGAGCTCCGTCACTTATCCCTATCCAAATGACTGCTGGGCCCACCTCCCAACCCACCTCCGAAAATCATCCTGTGAAATTCCTTTCGCAACCATGTTCGTTTTTCAGAAAATTCATGTCATGCACTAACACTTAATTTCTAGGTTACCCAGTGCATATGAAAATGCATTATGCCATTTCCAAAACCATTTATACAATATATATACCAATATATTAATTATGCAACATTCTCAAATTTGGAATTCACACCACATGTAATTCAACAATATGGATCAAACAATACCCAAATTAGCTCACTTGAGCAATTCACAATTTCATCTCCACGACTTATACACACAATTATATTCCATATAATTGAGCAAATCACAATTTTTATCTCCAATGTCTATACACACAATTATATATTCCATATAATTGAGTAAATCACAATTCTTATCTCCAATGGTCATATACACCAAAACACAATTTATTATATAAATTACGATACAACACCCAAATCAGTCCCTAAACCGATACTCTGATTGACCAAAAGGTCCCAAAAATTTCACACTTCGGTTCCAAGATTTGAACCGGACAAACGGCTACCACGGCCTCAAACCAACACAAGCATTTACAAAACACTTAAACAAAGTGGCAGAAACAAAGCAGATAAACCCCTACTCTCACGGAGTTTGCTGAAAAACTCGAAACCTGCCCACGTGTAGTCCTCATGTGTAACTACTTGTTTTTCGGTCTCGAAGAAACTGACTACGGACAACCGATTTTAGATAGGAAGGTGCTCTCTCTAAAAGAAAATAAAAAAATGGCTAACGATCTCTCCTTCTCCTTCACGTTTTCCTTTTTCCATTTCCTTTCTTTCTCCTTTCCTATCCTTTTTCCTTTTCTTCCTTACGAATTGTTTTTCTTTTGCTTTCTTTCCTCCCTTTTTCTCCTTTCCTTTTGCTTTCTTTCTTTTCCTTTGTTTTTATTCCCTTTCTTTGCATTTCTCTCTCCTTTGAGCATTGACCGTATAATGTGCCATGTTTTCCTCCTCTCGCTTCAAATGTGTGGCTTTCCATTTTCCTTCTTTTCTTTTTATTCCTTTTTCCTTTTATGACATCATACCCTACATGGCTTAATATGAGCCATGGAATCATGTCACCCATGTGGCTCCAATGTGAGCCATCTCCTTTATGCCAAGTGTCACTCTTTGAGGTGCCATGCAGCATCTCTAACCTTGCCAGCGTCATCCCCACACCACGCCGAAAAACGCATCCCCACCACCGAATCCAAACTAAATTCGACGTGGTAGCTAAATTTCATAAGACGATTTCAACGGAGAAGTCCGTTTCATCATCCGAGATTTAGAAAAATTTTACCGAAATTATGATTTTGCCTTTGAGAAAATTAAATCTTTCTCGGGTCTTACATTCCCTTCCCTTTCTTAAAAGAATTTCGTCCCGGGTTCCACGCATACGCATCCAACCACGTGCATATGTAACCTCACCCAACCCAAGACCGTGCCTGCATGACAACCCGCTTAAGGTCCCACCATCGACAACCCGGGATGGTCAAGCCAACTCATTCATGTTAAGAATGCATCAACACCCAATATGTCTACCACCCTAAGGTCCACCATGAGAAGAATCAATCGGTGATCCCCGACTCACGATCTCGATACATCTGACCAACTCTCACCCTACATCCTAGGGAAGAATTTCCCATCATCTCTTTAAAGGCCTCAACCCTAAGCTCCAAACCTATCACACAAGTGAGCAACAACCGAATGAATCTGATATCTAATTTAAAATGACTACTCTATAGTCAACAAATGCGAGAGAGAAACGCACTCGTGATATCCGGCTTAATCCGAACGCCGCCCCGTAATTAAGGAGATCTCTCCGCCTCTCAGACAATCTCGCCTCATATGCCTGCCGGGCGTAATGGTAACATCAGCCATCCGCCCGCCCACCCGAACTCGACCCAACCCGTGGTCGACCTCGACCCACGCCCGACCCCGCCCCATGTGGGTTCGCCCACGGCACAAAGCCGCGCGGCACTGCATCGATATCGTCCCTCCGACCACATCGGTATGGAGAAACAAATCAGACCGCTTCCTCGCCCTCAATCGACGGGATCGACCGGCTCCCTAAACTCGGATCCTCGTCGGGGCAATCCTCCTCATGTGTCCGCTAATGCGTCGGTAAGACACCATCCGCTCCATCTCGACTAATAACCCAACTCGCCTTACCTTAATGATTTCCGGGATCGGTGTCCCATAACCTTGGGATCCCCCCGACTGCGGGACAATCTGGCCGAAAAGTGTCCAGTCACGCATAAATGGACACACATCATCCGCCCGCTGACTACATGTCCCATCCCGCCTCGTCCGGCCCCTGGGATATCCTTGCAAAAATGTGTCTCTCCTTCTTTCTGCCTGGAAGAAGATGGATCTTTCCTTCCTTAGTACCAACACCCCTATCCCCGATGCCCGCATGTCATCTACCTCTCCCTCTTCGCCTATCGGAGGACGAGGTGTTTCTAAGGGTCAGAGGTCGTCCGACCTCGCGATGTTCACTATCAGACATGCCCCGTGCGATAATGCAAGAATCGCAATCCTATGGCTCCTCAAGAAAGGCCTGCCGGGTCAAAAGCCGACTGAGCCAATTTAAAGAATCGGACGCCTTCTACGTCCTCGCCCTCGACTAGCCATCTACACAAATTAAATGACAAGTTCACCAATGCAAAGATTCTACGCCAAACACACCTTTGAGACACTATTCATACACAGAAAACGTTTCATACACAATGCCCATGCATTCCCGATAATGCAAGACATAATTCCATTTTATTAAATCATTTTTAACAACAAAAATTTCATTTTAATTTTTTTTTTCAAAATTTATTTCATTTTATTTTAATTTTTTTTTCAATTCTATTTCCAGCCATTGGAACACCCAAATATATATATATATATATATATATATACATGTATTTTTTTTTTCTCCAAAACCTCAAATAAATTAAAAAAATTTATTTTCTTTGATTTTTTTCAGTTTTTCAAACTACCAAACACCTTAGAAAAATGATTTTCTTCACTTCATCATTTTTTTTTCATTTATTTGCTACTGGAGACACAAAAAATTTACTTATCCATTTTTTTTTTCATTCTCCAAGACACCTAAATAAATTTATTAAATTTATTTTTTATTCCTGTTTTCTTCAGCTTTTGCATACTTGAAACTAAACCAAAATTTTCTCTCCTCATTTTTTTTTTTTCTTATTCTCCATCGCAGCTCCTCATACCTCCACACACAAGAATTTAAATACTCAGATCCAATAATAACCTTAAAACTTATGAGTTCAACTATAAAATTTATTAAAATTTTATTTCTTTTCCCAAATAAATTTATTATAATTTATTTCCCATTTATTTTCCTTTTCCAAGCTTTTACTAATCAGAAACCCACACTTTTCCTACACACTATGTGCTAATCACCAAGCACACAAACATCATAACATATCACAAACCATGTTATGAACATCATTCACATAACATACAATTCATGTTATACACGCAATCACACATCAAACACCATGCATGCAGTGTTCTATTTTTTTATCCCGCGGATTGTCTTCTCCTCCTGTAATCACATACCTATACTAAAACATCAAACCACCTTAAGTGGTGATGTTTACACCTCACGACCATGGCCTAAGCCCAACCCCCCTCAAGCCCAGTAGCCGTATACCTAAGCTCCATTCTAAGACCCGTGGCCTGCACTAAGTCCTCAAGCCCCAGGTAATCGTGATACCTAACTTATCACTAAGCCTAGGTATTTATAAACCCAGGCTCTGATACCGTCGTGACACCCAAACTCGGGGTTCGCTGACTACCCGTCAACCCTCATGGATAATCTATACATCTCGTGATCACGACACATACCGAAAAATGGCCACTAGCTCCCGCATCAACACTCATTAAATATACCCCAACTATATTCCAATGGTTCAACTCACAAAAATCTATATCCCAACCAAATATATTACATGGTCTAAGTTATTATAACATTTCTAATACAAATACATATTAAAATCTATAATTATAATACATATTATCCAAAACATCCAAGCCACAACCCTACTTTCTTCAAAATCGGTCTCTAAGAAGAGTCATTTCGAACACCCCTGCATCTGAAAAATGTTCCTCGATTGAAGTATCGCCCAAGAAGGAATCACCCTAAATGGGTTACTCCACCTGGCGTACATGCAATGCTCCATTTAAAACACACACTCAAGTAAATACGTAATCCTACTTGAATGTCTAAATGCTCCGTTCCCATGTCTCGAGTCCTCACCGACTTCACACTCGCTTAAGCTATGTATGAGAGTCACCATTTTCAAAACAAACTTGTTGTTCTTGAAATACACTCAAGCGTCTTAAAATACGGGACTACCCTCCGAGGCGACTAGTTGCGAGCTTTCCGAAAAAGTCATGGTCCTCATCCAAATGATCCACGCCCATTTCCTTAACTCCAATTCTCCTGAAAATCATCCAGAAATTCCTTTCGCAATCACGTCGCTTCGTGTAATCCATGTCACAGACTAACACCTAATCTCTAGTTACTCAAAGGCATATGAAAATGCATTATGCCATTTCCAAAACCATTTATACAATATATATACCAATATATTAATTATCCAACATTCTCAAATTTGCAATTCACACCACATGTAATTCAATAATATGGATCAAACAACACCCAAATTAGCTCACTAGAGCAATTCACAATTTCATCTCCAATTACTTATACTACAATTATATTCCATATAATTGAGTAAATCACAATTTTATCTCCAATGGTTTATACACATTGCACTATATTCCATATAATTGAGCAAATCACAATTCATTCCAATGACCTATACACCAAAACACAATTTATTATATAAATTATGATACAAATACCCAAATCCGGGTCCCAAACCGATACTGATTGACCAAAAGTGTCCTAAAAATTTCACACTTGGCCCAAGATTCGAATCGATCAACCGCCACTACCGGGCCTCAAACCAACAGCCAAGCATTTCATAAAACACTTAAACATGGGTAAAAACAAGCAGATAAAACCCCTACTCACTGAGCTGCCGAAATCTCCCGAAACCTGCGTGCCCACGCAGTAGTCCCGATGTGTGTAACCACTTGTTTTGTCCAAGAAATCGACGACAGATTAATTCCGATTTTAGAGAGAAGGTGCCTCTCCTCTAAAGAAAATAAAAAAAAATGGCTACTGCATCTTCCCCTTCTCCTTCACGTTTTTTTTCCCTTTTTCCATTTCCCTTTTTCTTTTCTCCTTTCCTATCCTTTTTCCTTTTCTTCCTCTACGAATTGTTTTTCTTTTTCTTTCTTCCTTTCTTTTCCTTCCTCGTTTTCTTCTTCTTCCTTTCGCTTTTATTCTCCCTTCTCTTGCATTTCTCTCCTCCTTTTAAGATTGATCAGATGCAATGCTGAGTAAGCTTTCTCCCCCTTCCCAAGCCAAAATGTGCGGCTTTCCATTTTCCTTCTTTTTTCTTTTATTCTTTTTCTTTTTACGACATCAGGCCCCTACATGGCTTAATATGAGCCATGGAATCATGCTACCCATGTACCAACGTGAGCCATTTTTACGCCAAAGTTATCACACTCCTCGGTGCCATGTGCAAGATCCCCTAACCTTGCCACGTGTCATCCGAATCTCAACGCCGAAAAACGCTAAATCCCGATCACCCTGAATCCAACCGAAATCTCGACGTGAGAGCCTAAATTTTACGGCACGCATTTCAACCCGAGAGAAGTCCGCTTGTCATCCGAGATCTAGAAAATTCTCGGATTTTTACCGAAATTACGATTTTGCCTCTTTTTCGAGAAAAAATCGAATTTTCTGCCCATAAATGCATGAAGATGTTGAAGCATACAATGAGATGATCTGATAATTACCTCAATAAGAAACAAAATATTAAAGCTCAGCTTCAGAATTAAAATAAGAAAGTACCACAAAATATGCCTACCACATCAAGTAAAACCATACTCATCAAATTGTTCCAAATGATCTCCGATTCTCAGATAATCACATCCAGCCACACATCGGGCTACAAGAACTCATATGATTCGTAGACACATACCAAGCTTATTTTCCCACAAGAACCTAATCAGTTGGTTTCAAGTGTAAGTCATTATAGGCCCAAACTAAACAATTTTAGGCTTTAGGAAAGTTGGCAACTTCATACTTGTATTAAAACTTGATGTCTCAAGTTTGAGTCTTCTCATACTACCATCCCTCCCCAAAAGGTAACATGTAAGGCTCCCATACATTATGGACACGAATTCTAACTATTAAGATTTTTAGTAAATCTAATAACTTCACACCTAAATTAATAAACAAAAGTTCAATGGCAGAACATGAGAAGCTTGACAAGGGACCAATATTTCTAAATTTTAGGTTCCCTTTATCATCGTATCAATGTGACCAAGCATGATGAACAAAAACAACAAATAGAACACATTTTTCTAACATTCGAACATACAAAGAACCATCTTCTTCCAAGAAGATGGTTATATAATATCTATGCATCTAATATATGTTCACATACTTTTGAGAAACAGTTATTTCTGGGCAGTGAACTACCATATGTTAATAATGTAAAAGTTCCTTTCAATTAATCATAATTTTTTTTCTACCTCTTACATATGAGCCAATAAAGGATTTTTTTTTTTCTAAAAAATAAATTGGTGGATTACCAAAGAGGTCCCTATGACACCACCAACAATGATAGCACTTTTTAACCATTTGTTTACATTGTTAAAGGATTGTAATCCTTCTTGTATTTATCTTTAAAAATGATTAAAGATGCTTCTTTATGTTTCAAAAAATAAAAACAGTAAAAGGAAAATAAGAATACTATCTACAACTATATTGATGTTTGTCATCAAGGAGTTCTCGGGGTGTCTTTCCTCTTAAAGGAAATGTAGATTAAGATTGAGATCATGATATCATGGCTTACAAAATTACTTGATAGAAAATGAAGTCACATTAACAAAGGCTCCTGGATAAACTAGATCAAATGGGCATTGGAGTTCATTGCGCGCTCTTTCTCCTAATCGATGGAGATTAAACGTAGCACCCGAGAAATTCCAATTTCGAAAAAACGCAAAATGTAATTTCGACACAGTTGTTAATTTCGTTAAAAACCGTAATTTATTCTCTTTGATCCATGACGAAACAGATTTCACCGTTGGAATCGTCTCGAAAAATCTAGTTAGCACGTAAAATTTCATCTAATTCGAGACAATGAGCTCAGACGCTTTTCGAGGCATCACTATTGGGTGCCGTGAAACGATTTTCGCGCGACGAAGTCACATATAACAAGTACGGCGTGCCATAAGTGGTATGAGTAGAGAAATGATGAAAATGGACGGCCGAGATAGTACCGAATGTCAAAACTGGAGAAAAAAGGGAATTAATTAATTAAATTGATTAAATGGCACAAAAAGACAAGATAGTGAATAAGCTGCATCTTGTCAAATTCAAAGGGAAAAGCGTGATTTGGAAGAAAGGGAGGTCCAGTAGCTACTGCAGGAAAGCCTAATGGGCAGTTTTATGTGAGAAGTCTTCCTTCTCTCTAAAAAATACGGCTATCCAATCATTTCAATCTTCTGGACACAAGAAGGAGAACCGTTTCTACGTGAGAGGGCTTACGGGTACCAGATTTGGGTGGAGTTTCCTCAACCCGAGAGGTAGGGTTTCCCTACTTGAGTTTTTATTCCCATTTTAAGTGTTTACAAATGTTTGAGTCGCAGTGAGCCCGCTAGGTTTAGCTGGATCGGTCCCAAACCTTGGAAACTTAATTAATATCAAATTTCAAAGCAAACGGTGCAATGATCGACTAATGGTTGTCAGCATGAAATTTGAATAATTATGTGTTAAATTATGTAGTGATTGAAATTAGCCGAATGGTCAGTGGAATTACGTTCACTAAGTGAACCGATGATTTAGATTTTCTGTGAATAGTAAATCGAGGGCTCTACTATTCTCAAATAAGAATCTCAAAAATAATTTTTGTGAATTAATATGTTTGGTCGAGTAATTCAAGAATCTGCTCTGTTTGATCATTGCACCCTGCCGAGCCTAATTTGACGTATTTAATCTAATTAATTTTACATGGCATGATTGTGTGAATTAATTTTTGTAAATATATGCATGTTTATATATTTACATGTGAATTGGGGATCGCATTGAATCTTCGGCATACATGCATTCCATTTACACCGGAACAATTCTGTGACGGCAGGGAGTGAGTGCTTGAGATGAGTCTAGAGAAAATGGTCTGAGGGTTGTCTAAAATATTAATTATCTGAGGGTAGTCCAAATTAAAAAATATCAATCGGCTTCTGAGTTGCCCAATTGATATTCATCTGAGGGGTAGTCCACAAACAAATAATATATCAATCATTTGAGCGCCCAATTGATATATATACACATCGGAGGTTGTCCACAAACAAACAAATAAATATAATAATTCTCATAATGAGGCTTATCGAAAAAGTAGAGAGTCTGAGGACTCGAGATCCGAGTTGGGAGCCATGTATCCAAGCAGATCATGCATTTACTTGGAATGTATGTTTATTTTGGAACATTGCACTCAGCACTTAGGTGGAGAGTAGCCCACTTAGGATTTTATCTCCACTACCGGTTACTAGCTCACCCCGTCGAGGATATTATTTTACGTGCACAGGAGCGTATGAGGAGACGCCTCGCCCTAGCCCGAGGATTAGAAGAAAGCTCCAAGCCGTGGCTTTGATGCATACATGGCCAGGAACTTTTAAGTTTAATGTATCGACTCAAATATACCTCAGCGCGCTTGACTTGTTTTTAAAGGTATATTAAAAGTTAAATATGAATTTTCGTAAAATAAAACGAGAGACTGGGAAAGGCTTACAAGATACAAGGGCAATCTTGTAATTTGGTTAAAAAGATATGAAAGCTCAAAAGAGAAAAGACGAGGGGCAAAATTAGAATAAGGCCAAGTGTCACGGCAAAAGAAAGTGAGTCTAAGGACCCAAATGCAATTATGAAGACTTAAACAAATGTGGGTTTTTCCTTCTCACAAACACGGCCTTAACTAAAAAGTCGGATTTAAGACCAACCTTGGCCCCAAAGAGAGGAAGAAAACGTGAAGGCCAAAAAAGGAGAAGAAGAGAAGAGAAAGAGAAGAAGAAGAAGAAGAGGAAGAGGAAGTATAGCTTCAAGATCAAGCTAAGGCATGGAACTACATGGGCTTTTAAAGCTTGGAATTGTTTTTCATACAACTGCATAGTTATTAGTTTGTTCCTCAAAACTCATAGGGTTTTGTTAGATTTCTTCCAACTCCTAGAATTCTTAAAAGTAAGCTTGGTAAACCTGAATAGGACAAGAAGCACATGAAACTTTCCTTTGGAGGGATGGAACTATAAATTAAGGCAAGTAATCGGGAGTTGGGAGTTTAGAATAAACCCTACCTAATCTACATGTTAGGGTTATGTATGGGTTAGGATCCATATTAGAGTGGGTTTGAGAGTAATTCATGAAGGATTTTTGAAATAAGAGAAGTATTGAAAGAAGAATTAAGTAAAATTGATGTTATAAGATGAATTTGAATGGCTTGGAGTTTATGGAGTATGGTCGATGTGGGTATCAAAAAATATGTAAAAGGGAGAAAATATACATTTGGGCATTTCGTGAAGTGTACCGCACACCTTGAGCTTGTGTACTGCACACATTGTGTTCTGGTCATATTAAAGTGTACCGGTACACTTTAGGGGTGTACTGCACTGGGCCGCTCTGCTCCTAGCTTCGACCAGCTGCATTTTGGCCATAACTCAAGCCATTTCTTATCCGACTAGTGATTCAAGTAGCCAATTAAAATAGACTTCAAGAAAAACTAAACATAATGAAATAGGATATCGGGCTAAATTATGACTCTAAGTGGCCCAAATATCACCAAAGTGGGGTTATGTGCAAGCCAAT
Source organism: Tetrastigma voinierianum (assembly GCA_016808115.1). Taxonomy (NCBI): domain Eukaryota; kingdom Viridiplantae; phylum Streptophyta; class Magnoliopsida; order Vitales; family Vitaceae; genus Tetrastigma; species Tetrastigma voinierianum. The sequence goes on from JAEQBH010006185.1 coordinate 82,239, forward strand.
TTCAGACGTTGATCATAGAGTAGTTCGCTGTTTCAGACGTATCCTCGAGTTCCAAGGTTCGAATTGGGTGATTCTAGCTGAATAGAACCCTTAGCACCTTAGCTTTAAAATGAGTATAAGGACCTAGTGTCAAAATATAGTTAAGACCCCGTAAAAATGAGTAATACAAACTGCCACTAGAAAAATTCCAGAAAATGACTATTGGCATGAAAATGCCATAACTTTAGTTTGACATCCATTGGATTGATTCCAATTCCTAAGTAAAATAGATTCATAGAGGAATAAGAATATATGAATGAGGTGTGATTTCATACACATCATACTTTATAAGAATATGAAGTGCTATATGTAATAGCCATAAATATGATATGAATATAGGATTATATGATAAGATATGTCATAAGATATGATAGGTATAAGTCATAAGATATGATAAGATATGATAGGATATGTCATAAGATATGATAGTCTAAAGTACCTGAATGATAGGCACATATGAATATAAGAGTATATGATATGAATATATGATAGTTATAATTAAATGAATAAGATGGAAATATGCTAGGAACACATGGTGTAAAGGCATAAATGATAAGAATAATAGATAAGTAAAAGATGACAAAGCATGTGGAATGAGAACATTTTGCATAAATGATGTACATATATGAATATATGAATGAGTAAAAGCATACATGATAGAAATATAGAAAGGCCAGAATAGCTAACCGATATGAAACGACAAAGGATATGCGATGTATAAATGATATAAAGAGATATGAACAGAGCTATATGAATATATGAATACAAGAGTGCATAGGATGCATCCATGATATATGATAGACAAAACTAAATGATAGAAAAGATATGACTACATAATATATAGATATAAGGAGAACCGAATATGAAACTACATATGAGAATTCACTGCGCAGTAAAGTAATGATAGTATATATGCATAAGCAATTATGATAACAATAGTTATTCATGCTTATGAAATATGTACAGAAAATATGATATGAAAAATATATGATTGTCTGCTTAGAATCTGGTAGAGGGATAGATAGGCATGCCTATAGGGAAGATAAATGTCGCTAAGATATTCATGCATTAAATATCGAGGTCCCGCTTCGTTGCTGATGACATAGATCCCGCTTTGGATCGTGTGGCCTTAAAGGGTCACCACAGACCGAAATCATCGCCTCAGATGCTGATAGTACCTTCGTATCGATAAAGATAAGCGGCATAGGTCACCGGTCTCGCATAAAGATGATACCTTTCCGGTATTAACAGACATAGATCACCGCACGCTGATAGTACCTTCGGTACACATAGTTTCTCGTGATCCGCTTCAAGGTATTTGCAAGATATGAAACCTAAAAGGAAATGACATAAGCAGAATATGACATGATATAGAAGTACAGCACCGCATGCGATGAAAGTATAGACAGTTACAAGAACAAGAAGTACAAAAGATAACTTGATATGAAAAAATAAGTATATGAACACAAGAAAAGTAATGAAAGTATAATAAAGCACAAAGTAGATGATAGATAGAATATGAATGTAAATGCTTATAGTACAAGTATGAATATGTATGTATGAAAGTATAGATATAACATATGCCAAAGACATAGAATAGAGACATGACTTACAACATGAAAGACTAGAGATGTGTAAAAGACATATGAAAGAACAAAGATATGAAAAGTATAAGAATGTAGATAAACGTATGTGATAGTATATAAGATAGATTATATGAAAGCATACTTGCGACATGAAAGTACGCTGAAACTCAGAAAGAACACATGATACAAGAAATAAGATGAAATAGATCAAGTATACGATATAAGCAAGTGACAAGAAATAGGCAAAGTATTTGTGATAGATAAGGAATGATATATACATGACAGTACAAAGAAATTAAATAAAAAGACATAGAACCAGTGAGATGTAAAAAGACATGTGATCAGAGACATGATAAGCATAGGAATATGTAAAGTACCAAGTAGGAATACGTAAAAGTATAAGTAAGGATATGCTAAAGATATAGAACATGTAATAGAAAAAGTTTGACATGCAATAGGAAGATAAGAGATGATATGAATCGGTTATAGAAATATGTTTAGAGATATATATACGCATATGTATAAGCTTGTGACACCGCCACTGTGGTTGTCCATGCTTATCAGACATTCTAAATTATACCCTAACCATTTTTATAACATGTTTGGGGTATAATAACGTAAAGGTATATTTATTCTAATAAAATAAAGATAAAAAAAAAAGTAGGAATATGCATAAGTTAAATTACAAATAATAAAGAAGATTTGAGGCTATTGTAAAAATATTATAAATTGATTTGTAAATATTATAAGAGTTGGAGGACCAAAGTAAAATAAAAAGGGGATAAGATCAAATAAGGATAAGACCAAAAGAAATATCTTATTTTGGTCTTGGAGAAAGGGAGAGCAAATACGGACAAGAGAGAAGAGAGAAGAAGAAGAAGAAGATCACAGTAATGGATGTTGTCTTCGGGTTGTATGGAACTGCTGAGTATGTTGTGTGTTACGTATGGGAAATCTAGCTTTGGTCTAGAACGCTTAGATACATGGTTTGGAACCCTTTGTTTGTGTATGGTTTGGGTTTGGGAAACCCCAAACTCATTTCGTGGTTGAGTTGAGGGAGAGCTCTAAGGCTCCTAGATATGTGTTTTGAGAAGGGTCTAGTTGTGTTGAAACCAGAAAAATTCCCTTATGTTTGATCATATAAAAGAAATTTCGACCTTAGAACGAGTTTTTAGGTCAGAAATAGCGGAATCTGAAGTAAGTCCTTCTGATAAAATTGTGCCACGTCAATGAACTTGATGTTGTGGCTTTGAATTTCGATTTGGACTCAGAGACTGCTAGGTCCTTTACCGAGGTCAGTCCATTTAAATCTGGTCGGGTCAGTTCCGCCACCCGGGTCAACTAGCCAGACTTAGAACGGGTTTGAGTCAGAAATAAAGAGAATTTGAAGTAAGTCTTTCTTGTGAAATTGCAGCCACGTCAATGAACTTGATGTTAGGCTTTGAATTTCTCGATTCGACTCGAGACTAAGTATGGTCTTTTTACTTCCCGAACAAACCCAAATGTGGGGTGTGAGCCGCATCAGAGGCTGCCATGTAGAGGTCGCCAGTCTCGTAGAGGTCGCTCCATGGAGGTCGTCAGTCCCGTAGGAGGCCGTCAGGTCCTATAGAGGTCGTCAGTCCGTAGGGGGTCAGTCAGGATTCCGTAGAGGTCGCCGGAAGTCCTCGAAGAGCCTCAGCCTGTCAAGACCCACCGCGCATGACTCCAACTTAAGGTCACATTCTTCGCCTCGAACCCGATTTGGTGTTCTTGGACTCTATGGAAAGCCCATTGAGTCAAGAATCCATCCATATGCCTGAGGAAGATATTAGATGTCAGACTACAGTCGACTGAGCTCAAGCCACTCAGTGTACTCGTCGCTTCCAGTCGCTCGTCAAGATCGATCACAGCAAGATGACCTCCATAACTCGGAAGGTCATAACTTCTTCGCTTGAACTCGATGGTGTTCTTGACTCTATGGAAAGCCCATTGAGTCAAGAATCCATCCATATGCCTGAGGAGATTATTAGATGTCAGACTGAAGCGTTAGGACTGAGCCTGTCACTTCAGTGCAGTCTGTCGGGCCTGTGTCACTGTCAAGATCGATCGCTGCATAATTTCCAACTCGGCTGTCATAACTTCTTCACCTCGAACTCCGATTCGAAAGTGCGTTCTCGACTCTATGGAAGCTCCATTGGAGTCAAGAATTCATCAATAGATATCAGTGATAAGATTGGAACTCATATCTAGTCCTGAAAAACATGAAAAACAGTAGGTTCAGAGGGTAACTATAGTTATTCACAAATAACTCATACAGGGTGGGCATAGTTATTTATGCATACAATGAGAATGGTGACATGAAAATGAAAAGTTATGAATAATGATGGTTCAAATATATATATATATATATATATATATATATATATATATATATCATATATGATTAACAATGACAATAATTATTCGGGAATATGAGATATATACTCGAGCATAAAATACTACATTAATTGTCCGTTTAGAACCCGGTAGAGGGATAGATGGGCATGCCTATTAGGAAAAATAAGTCCGGCAAAGATATAAGTTCTGAGAGGTTCGCTCATATCGAGGCCCCGTTTGGGTCACGACATAGATCCCGCTTCGACTGCGGCCCCGAAGGGAGCCACCATCAAGGCTACTTTATAAGATGATCATTGTCTCAGACAATGACAAATGCTTCGGGCCTTTAACAACAGCTTCTCGCATTCACTTTGGCTAGTTTATGCGTACATGAAACATAAAAGAAAATGACCTGTGATATGCAAACCAAAGGTGTGAGAATATATGACATGATATGAGAAGCATAGCACTGCTATGCGATGATAATATACAGTTACAAGAATAAGAAGTAAAGTATAAGATGACATGAAAGTATATGGAAGATGACAAGAAATGAAACTTGTTATGAAAAGTATATATATAAGAAATGATAAGAATCAGAATCGTTATATGTGTTATACGATTTGTGGCTGTATGGGGTGACCCCACGGAGGTCATCCAGTGTATTTATTTCCCCAATTCGCCGTGAAAAGCTTAGCACGTGTTCAATCCGTAGGTACGTAAGAAGAAACTGCAGGGACTCCGCGGCAATCCACATCGCCAGCCAAAGGCCACACATCAACAGGTGTCCACCGGAAGACCTTGCAGTTCATTCGGTATATGAAATTTGTAAACTAAAGTAAATATTGTAATGTCAACACTTCCATATATGGAGCTTTGTATATATTTTGTAATCCGGCTTCTATCATAATACAAGTTAATTGTTTAACATTATATGAATACGCAAGTGTGTAAAGGTTATAAGTTTAAAAAAAAAAAATATGACCCCCTCACTGACACCCTATGCCGAGTCAGCGTCATACTTATGTTCCCACTAAGCTGCAGTTTAGCACGGTGTCCAATCCAGGTACCAAGAGAGGCCAGAGGACAAGACATTCTACACGCAGCAGTCGACTCCGCTGCAGATAGGTGCTTCACCGCCACGCTCCAAGTAATCTCAAGTTGGTATTAGAAATGTACATGTATAAGTATTTGTAAAAGTAAATGGACTCAGATATGTGTATAGATTTTTATACCAATTCCTGGTAGTTCTTTTGTATATGTAAATGATTTCGGTTATTACGTAAATTGTTTGTATACTACAGTACGTGTGTCGCCCGAGAAAGAACAAAGTTAATAAGAGTCCCAGACATTATAGTATACGTGATAAGGACATAGATAGAGGCCTCGCGCCCACTTCTGCCTGACCGCCAACTCCGGGCTCTGACCGGACGCAAATACATAATGTATGTATGTATAAGAGTAAAAACATATTAACTCTTGTAAATTATCATATATAGTTGGATCTTTTAGTTGGCATGTATACCAGTATTGTTTACGGGCCCATGGTCGTTTTAATCATAAACTAAGAGATTGACTGCTGGGGATGTATATGTTCGTGCATCTTCGCAGCTCCCCGTACAGCTGAGACTTCGCCCGATTTTCGAAATGCCCGTCACCCGACATTCACGAGTATTCCACGCTGATCTGTATCAGACCCTCACCAAGGCCATACCAGTATCGAGCTAGTATATGAATACTAGGAGCCTGCTTAAGTATCCATCACCACTCAGTGGTTTGGAGGGAACATGACAGGTGAAACCCAGAGATCGGGAGGATTTGGAACTTTAGCCATAGTTTAGTAAGAACATCGCCACTAGGTGTGGTTCGATGTTGAGTTTAGGTATGAGATTGCCTAGGAAAATCACGGGACAAAACTAGGACACTACATGCATGTGTTCGATGTGTTTTGTGTGATTGATGAAATTGATGCGATCATGTAAATATTTGATGAATTTATTGATGAATGGTGTGTATAACGCGTTATGACTTTGTGAATGGCTGTGCTGGGTGATTTAAGACATAGAGGTCTCTTGATAGTTTTAATAAAGGAGTAAAACTAGAAAAGGAACTAAATGAAAAGCTAAATTATGTTCAATTTATTTGGGTTTGTAGGATAATGAGATTTTAATAAAATTTTAAGGTTAAAAACACTAGGGCTTAGTGTTGGATCAAGAGGTTTGGGGAGATTTTAGACAAAATGTCAAAAGTTAAAGAAAAACAGAAGAAAGACTTTTCAAGGTTTTACAAAGCAAAAATCAAGAAAATGATTAAAATAAATTTTTAAAAATCATTTGAGTATTTCCGAAAATGAAAAATATAGGTATATATTTTTTTTTTGTGTATCTTCTAGTAGCCGGGAAGAAATGAAAAAAGTGAAGAAAATGGTTTTCAAATATTTGCCAAAGGTAAAACTAAAGAAAATTTAAGAAAAATAAATTTTTATAAGTTTATTTAGTATACGATTAAAAACAACAAATAAACTTTACTAAGTTTATTTGATGTATCGAGAATAATGAAAAAAACTAAAAAAAAATTAAATATTTAATTAAATAAAATAAAATTAGACAAATTTTCGTAATAACATTTTCAAAATGAAATTTTGTTGATAAAATGTTTTAAATGTATAATTGATTGTTTGCATTACCCGTAAATGCAAGGACAATGCATATACACCGATTTATGTGTATGATTAGTGTCTCTGGCAAAGAGCCGCATGCCTTTGTAGATACTGCTTTGAGGATTTCGTGAATCGCTATGTTAATTGTGTAAATGGCTAGAAGATGACGAGGACGTAGAGGATGTCCACGGGGTACTGGTCAGGCACCACCAGTGTTTGATAAGCAAGCTTTTACCGAGGTCAGATAGACATGCTAGCTCTATCGCACAGCTGGTATAGCGTGAAGAAGATCCTAGTAACCTCCAGAGGTTTAGAGCACATCATCCTCCGACATTCACTGGGGGAGGAGACTACTAAGTAAGATCATCGGCTTTATACAGACGAGAAGGTGTTGTGAGGCATGTGAGATTGCCTCTGACAGATCCCCATTAGACTAGCCTGCAGCAGGGTGAGGCCCAAATATGGTGGAAAAAGGGCAAGGACCTTGCAGACCTGGGGAGGCACATACGGGCGCACTTCGTGAGTTGTCTGGCGGTGCGGTCATATCGCGAGTGGCATGCTAAGTGCCGGAGTTCCTGTGAGCCGGGTTGTGGGCGATGACTGATGGATTATGTGACTAGGTTCCATGGTAATTAGCCCGATTGGTTGATGATTACGTACAAACTCGCCAAGGTTGGGAGATTCGGTGAATGGGCCGGTTAGTCATCTCAAGAGACTGGTGACTTCGCCACAAGATATGGATTCCATGGTCAGACAACCTCGACCATAGAGAGAGTCGGGCTTGCAGGTCGAGACCTTGAAGGAGCCTCAGACGTGAGTCTCTCCCCTGCGGATTGTGCATGAATGTGATGATATGTCGAGGCTGCGAGTTGGAGACTTTACCCACCACAAAGAGACCCGAGGATCGGACACGCCGAAGTCTCGATGTCATCCCGGGATGGATCGCTGACTATGTACGCTTATCGGTCAGAGATGAGAGGCTACCGCCACGCAGGGATCTCGTGAATCGTAGTACTAAGGACAAGATGTGACATTTCGCCTGCATGCGATATGAGTCCAGTGTCGTGACGCTTAGCTGGTTGGCTCGCGAGCTCACTCCCTGCAGGACGAGAGACCAGACTTTGATTTGAATCGAAAGGGTGTGCGAATATGTGGATGTTTTTCCCGCATGAGCCACCCGGACTACCTCCATAGAGATATGACTTCTAGACGAGTTACACCAGATTTCACCCATCTCTATGACTCCGCATAGACGGGCACCAATTGAGTCATGAACTTTGAACAGCGCACAGGAGCTACCGGACAAGTGGTTTAATGTACCGAGCACTTCACCATGGGTCTTGGCTCTATTTACAAGAAGGAACACAACATCTCTTCTCGACCGCGGTATCGACTATCGATACCGAACAGTGGTTACGATCGTGAATCTACCCATTACCGAGGATCGACGCATTTGTCTGACGGCTGAGAGGAGCCAGTCTACCTAAGATACCAGACCGGTTACCATCGCCTGAGGGTTGGGAGACGATATCCCCAAGACGGCCAGACGCTACATGGGCACTTTAGTTTACTTGCGGACGCCTGATCATCGAACGCGCCAAACAGATTCATGGATCTCATGCATGTGATATTCCAACCTTATTTCGTATCGCTTGTCGTGAGTATTCGTGGATGACATTCGATCTACCCCAAATGAGTGGAGCATGAGTGGATTACCGAGGATCGCTTTTGCCAAATTGGCCAGATACCACGCTGTACGCCAAGTTCGCAAGTGCGTTCGCCATCGAGGTGAGTTTTTGGGACACGTGGTGTCGCGATCGATGTCACACCCGCAGAAGGTCGAGGCGCGATGAGTCGAGAGGCCGGGTCACTCTTCGAGATACGAGCCTCGGGATTACCGGGTATTACAGAGATTCATCGAGGATTTCTCCAGGATAAGCAGCGACTGTGACTAGGTCGAATCTCGGTGAGGCCAAGTCGACTGATGACCGGACGCGAGGAGGCATTCCAGAGTCTGAATAGGAGACTTTACTTCGCCTCCTATCTTGATAGTCCCTGACAGGGACAGGGTACACAAAGGTATTGTGTTGGCCACTGAAATGGATTGATGTGTTTCATATAACCGAGGGTAGTAGCTATGGTTCGTCGCCTGAAGAATCACGAGCGTAATTACCTCCCACACACGACATGGAGCTGGCAACAGAGTCTTTAATGAAGACTTGACGCCACTACTTATATGGCGCAGGAGTTCGAGTACCTGCACTATAAAAGTCCTAAGTATATTTTTTCATACGTAAATGAGACCTCAAATACGAGGCAAACGTATTTGATGGTTCCTAGAGGATTATTAAGGCAAATGTGCATGGGTCGATGCACTTAGCCTAAGTCACTGAGCCGCACAAGATAGCTTCTCGGAGCGGGCGGATAGAGACTGTGGACAAATGGGGCTACAGACAAATGAGCGGTACTCTCGGGTACTGGGGAGTTTATCACACCGTCTCAAGGCTGAAAGGTGAGGATTGAGTCCCAAAGCAAGGGACGCGGTAGATAGTGTCCACTGTGGACCGAGTAATAAACAGTACGGGTGATGAGGGTTAAACTGCCTACTTCAAATGGTAAATCTCTCGATATGGGGACTCAGTAGTGGTTCCCGCTGACCGATTCGAGAGAGGAGATTCTCGGGAGTTTCACCGCTCTTGATTTGTCACGCATCCGTGTGGTAACGGTACGTACCGTGATCTTCGTCGCGCATTAGCTGATGTGGATGAAGACACGGACTTTGTTCGACGATGTCCCCACACGTCGCCAGGTTAAGGTCGAACACCGGGTCAAACAGGCTACTCACCCATCGGGTTAGTAATGAGCGGAAGGGGAGCACGCCACGCATGGACTTCAGGGACCCACTTCTGCCACTCTAACACGGGAGGTATGACGCCAGACTGGGTGATATGATTCGGCCTCATCAAGTCGGCAAAATTTCAAATGCGCTGATTTAATCTCCTCACCGAGATTCACTATCAGACATTCAGGGGGTGAGATAATCCACCACATGGAGACCAAAGATCCATAGTGGCCTGATAGGGACCCGAGGTTTATCACAAGACTTTGGAAGAGTTTCCAAAAGGTTATGGGCACACTAATGACTATGAGCATGAACGTCATGCACTCGTGGCGTATGGTCGGGCTCCGAGAGGACTATACAGATAGAGGACATGCTACGAGCATGCATTCGGATCAGGCGGTACTAGAGGAGACGGTTTGGGTAGAATTCGCCAAACAATAGTTATCAGGCAAGTATCTAGATGGCACCATATGAGGCATTGTATGGGAGGCCATGCAGTCACCGCTATAAAGCCTTGACCAGGTGGGAGAGAGTTCCCATCACTAGTCCTCGATCCGATTGTAGACACCTCGAGAAGCGTGAGCTTGATACGACAACGCCTTCTCACGGCCAGCCAAGAAGAGCTTGCGCGGATGTGCGACGCCGACCCTTAGAGTTCGGTGCCGGGGATCACGCCTTCTCAAGGTGATGCCTAAGAGGGAGTGGTCGTCCATAAGCTGGAAGCTATCGAGGTTCACTGACCTTTCGAGATACTGAGATGGTAGGCACCGTTATGTGCACTTGCGAATGCTACCGCCAGCATGTCAGGTCCAGAGGCTTCACGCTCCATGCTCGAAGTATACCTGCATCCAAATTTCATGTAGTGGATCGGGGGATGTGATCGAGGCTGACACCGACGGACCTTCGAGGAGGGACCAAGATGTGGGCTTTGGAGTCGTGATCGGGCTCAAGTACCAAGACCGCGAGGCTAGTGAGGGTACTATGGAGGCACTACGTGGAGTGAGAGTCCACGGAGCCGCGAGACACGATGCGCCACCTATCCCTTCTTGTTTTGGGACGGGCGTACGAATAATGCTTAAAATTTAATTGTTTACATACATGGTAGAGTGCACGTTGCATATGCATGTGAGATTCTGACGCCCGCACTCCTGACGAAATTCCATGAGGGAGAATGTAAGACCCCGAGAAATTCCAATTTCGAAAATGGCAAAATCGTACTGGATTATAAGTTGTTAATTTTGCTAAAACTGTATTTATTCTCTAGATTTCGATGATAAACGGATTTCACCGCTGAATCGCTCTAAAAATCTAGCTAGCACGTAAAATTTCCTCGCTGGGTCACTCAGACACGGAGTCAAGATCGCCGAGGGCATCGCTGGTCGTGTCAGAAACTATTTCCGCTATACGAAAGTCACATATAACAAGTACTCATGCCATATGGTAAGGAGAGAGAAATGATGAAAATGAACGGCCGAGATAGTGCCGAATGTCAAAACTGGAGAAAGAAGGGAATTAATTAATTAAATTGATTAAATGGAGGCCAAAAGACAAGATGTTGAATAGTTCTCATCTCACAATCTAAAAGGGAAAAAACGTGGATTTGGAAGAAAGGAGGTCCAAGAGCTGGTGCGTGAAGCTTCACGGCGTTTTATGAGAGAAAGTCTTCTCTTCTAAAATACGGGCGATTCGAGACCGTCAGCTTCTGATAAGAATGAGAATCACCCACGCAGAGTGGTTTCACGTAAAATGGTTTCAGGAGCTTCTCAAACTCCGAGAGGTGTGGCTTCCTACTTGAGTTTTATTCCCATTTTAAGTTGCTTTACGAACGTTTGAGTCGATCGAGCTCCGCTAGGTCATTGATCGCCCCAAACCTCGAACCGACTAATATCACCTCAGCACAGGCGTACCAGGATCGACTACTACCGCCAAGTATGAAAATTGAATAATTATGTGTTAAATTATGTGTGTGATTAAATTAGGCCGAATGGTCATGGACTGGGTGGTTCACTAAGTGAACCGATGATTTGTGATTTTTCCGAATAGTAACCGAGGGTTTACTCATTCCCGAAATGCTAATTCTCAACCAAAATAATTTTCGCAGAATTAATATGTTTGGTCGAAAGTAATTCAAGTAGAATTGTCGTGTTTGATCATTACCCAAGTGAACTAATTTTGATGTATGAATTAATTAATTTACATGGCATGATTGTGTGAATAATTAAATTCTTTGTAAATATATGCATGTTTATATATTTATATGTGAATTATACTGTGATTGAATCGCATACATGCATTCCATATGCACCGAACACCCTAGGACTATAGGAGGAGTGCTTGAGATGAGTCTAGAGAAATGGTTCCTGGAGGGTTGTCTAAAATATTAATTATCTGAGGGTAGTCCAAATTAAAAAATATCAATCGTTTGAAAGGCTCCAATTGATATTCATCGGAGGGTAGTCCACAACAAACAAATATCAATCGCCTGGAGTCGCCCAATTGATATTCATCTCCGAGGGTAGTACATTAAACAAATAATATATCAACTGGGTCGGAGCGACTCCAATTGATATATATACACATCGGAGGGTTGTCCACAAACAAACAAATAAAATATAATAATTTCATACAAGGCTTAGTCGAGTGTGAGAGAGCTCTGAGGACTCGAGATCCAGCTGACGTGTAGACATTCAAGTAGGATCATGCATTTGCTTGAATGTATGTTTATTTTGGAACATTGCACGCACTTAGGGTGAGAGTACTCCACTTTAGGGGTGGATTCCACCATCGAGCATTAGCTCACCCCACGAGGGATATTATTTACAGCATGTGAGCGTGCGAGAGACGGCCAGCCCCAGAGCCCGAGGATTAGAAGAAAGCCTAAGTCAGGGCTTTGATGTATACATGGTTGAACTTTTTAAGTTTAATGTATGTATGGTATAAGAGTAAAAACATATTAACTCTTGTAACTATTGATATATAGTTGATTTTAGTTGGTATGTATATTGAGTATTATTTGATGCGGGCCCAAGGCCGCGAATCATAAATTGTTATATCGACCTGCTTGGGGATGTATACGCAGGTTTTTGTATCTGGGGTAGAGCTCCTCGACAAAGGAGATCACTACTAGAAAATGCTCTGTCACCCGACATCTCACCAGTATTCCGGCCGACGTAGTCAACCCGACCCCTGCCTCGGGGCGCCACATTAAAATCAGCTCACTCGCTAGAGATGATGGGTCCTTACTTGATAGAAGCCTTGAAGTCATCATTGATGAGGCTCAGTGGAAAACAAGTACAAATGGGTATTGGTGGCATTTTCAAGAACCATGAGGGTGACGCTAACAAGGCTTTCTTAAAGCCAACCGGTGTTAAGTAGGAAACTTAGGGTGCAGCTCTAAATCTACCTTTAAATCTGAAACCCTGAAAGAGGCAATATCATTAGGTGTTTCTGACACAAATGGAGAGAGATAAAACATCATTCCAGGGTTCCTTGGGGTGAGAAAGGGCCATGAAGATATGACCGAAGCACCAGATTATGGGACTTTCTAGATATTTGAGCCATTAAGTCTATATCTACAAATCTGGAAGCTAATCTACTTACCCCAAGAAAAGCCAAATTCTGTAAGTATTGTCAGCTTGCCATTCAGTTTGTTTTGTTTTCTTTTTTCTGCTTTTTCAAGAGTGGGTAAAATTAAATAATAAGATAAAATGTCAAGATGCTCAAGAAAATGAAATTCCACATGCAATCTAACTAATAACAATGAGTATAGTGTTAATGAAGACTCGTAGAATTTTTTCTATTTTAAAATGAGAACAACAAACGTGCTCATATGAGGGTTTTTTTTTCCAATTATTAACTCGTATGGGTTCTAAAAACATGTTTTGAAACATGTTTTATACATTGCTTTCAATTTTATTCAATACAGCAAAACAATTATTGTTTATGCAACCAACCGAACTCAATAATCATAGCCTGCTGAGCTAGAACAAGCTATAAACCTAATAAGTTCCTCGTCTCTTAAATGGAAGCTGTAACACTCTATCACCTCCTCGTAACCCACAATTGCACTTGTACATTACAAGAGAACAAATCACTTAACTTGATGCTTTTAACAATGGCAATTACTGGAAAAAAAAAGTGTAGATTCTCCTTTCCCACACAATGTTGATTATGAATAAAAATACATTTATGAGTTAAGGCAAATATTATATAAATTATAATACTATAGACAAATGAAAAACTAGAAACTGTGGGAGGGATTGTCAATGGTGACCAGTTTTCAAAGACAAATGAGAGATGGTGACTATTAGGAACCGATAGTGAGTGGAAGAATTGAGATATCATCGACCGTCACCCTCTCGAGCTACCACATTTGAGGAATACCGAAAATCAATTATCTATGAGACTAAATGCCTTTCAAACTTGAAAAGACAAGCTCCTTTAGCTCGCATTAACCTTGATTTGTGGAGTGCAATACTTGAATTTCAAGAGATAGATACCATGATCGATAGATTCTCAGGCAGTGTCGAGCCATCATGGAAGTTTTGTTTTAATACAAGAATAACAATATTATATAAGGACTAAAAATCAACTCCCAAACACCCGTCATAAGAAACTCTCCAATAAGGGCAGCTCAATTTTGGCCAGCAGGCCAAACCTCAAATCCCTGGATTAAGTCCACCTTGGCTGATAGTCTAAAAAATGGATAGAGCAAAACAAAACAAAAAACAGAATAAATAATAAGAATTAGAACAAATCAATCTCTGCTGAAGTCCTCAACTCTAAGAAGTATTACAACATCAAACACAAGTTTTCAGTTGCCACTAAGATTAAAAAATTACTTAAATAGCAAGGCAAAACAAATTCTATCTCTCCGCTATCTGTCTTGTAGAATGGACAACCTAATTACCATCAACTGGGATCTATGATAACGGAATTATTTCCATCTGTAAAGTACCCACAATACTCAATCTCGCTCTTTCAAATGGTCTAGTGTCCTTAGACGGGGTACTAAATCAGACTCATAACCATTCTTGAATCATAACAAGAATTGGCTACATAGCACAAGTGAAGTACTTCTATTGTTTATTAGATCACCAAATATTCTCGGTTTTGAGTCTTGATCGCGAATCTATGAAACAAATCGATATTAGTGGTAAAACAATTCACAAGTTCGAGATACCCCGAATCATCTTTTTTTTCTTTTGAAGTAGAAAAACTAGATATTGCCATAATAAAAAATCCTAAGAAATAAAAAAGAAGAAGTACACTGGCGCATTTTGTTAAGTGACATTTTAAGGTTTTTTCTGATAATAAAAATAGATTTGTTAACAGTGCCTAAGTAAACCAAAGCACATACAATCTAAGTGCTAGGCACCAACAGACAAGCAAAAAGAAGAGAGGAAAAATACAAACACGTTGCATGTCTATTCTCCTTGAGCCATAACCTACACAAAGCCTCTCTAAATCGTTTCTAAAAATTACTCATAAAAGAAAACACATTAGAATCAACCTCAGTGGTTTGATGTTTTTTCAAAAAAAAAAAAAAATAGCAAACACCTCATTATATAACACACCAAACTCCCAAATAAACTCTATTTATGATGAATACACATTATGATGGTTTTGCTTGCAGATTTGATGCAAAAAAAAAAAATACTTTCTCCCGTTTTTTACAAAGAGCTCCTCAATTTCTAGGAAGCCTCAAAATACCTAGTAAGCCATCGTTCTCCGACTCTCTGCCCTAAATCCGACAACTTGGAATCGAATACACATAAATTGGAAGAAAGAAGTATAAAGAGAGAGGGAGGGAGAGGCTCGATTTTAATAGGCAGCTTTGATGATAGGCGATAACTCTGTGTTTAGAACATTTGATTCACCGCGCTCACGCCTTCCGCACTCTAAATACAATGTCAATGGAAGTTCGAATCCAAAATATTTGTTATTCATCAAATATGAAAAAGCTAAACTCATTTTTAAAATTTGAGGATGAGGTTTTAGTTTTAGAGACCAAAGATAAAGCCCAATACGCCTCTCCACTCTTCTTTCTCCTCTAATTTCTTTTCTCTTTCCTTCCTCACCTCTCTCTCTCTCTCTTCTAACTCAACTCCTACTAGATTGGCCGTTTAAAAAAATTTAATCTCCTACTTAATATTTTATCTCTTTTTAAAGTTATCAAATTTAATCTCATACTTAAACAAGAGAGCAAGAAGAGAGAGAGGAGAGTGGAAGAGAGAGGACAGGTGAGGTGAGAGGAGAGAGGCAGTGATCCATTACTGTGCTGGTACATATGTAAAAAGTAAAGCCTGTGCAATACTTACATCATTTAGGATTTTTGGCTTTTCATCTTATTTTATTTAGGAAATATATGAATGCTATCACGATTTTAAAAGGGAAAAAAGAAAGTGATTTCATATTTATCTGTTTATTGATAGACTATATATATGATAGGAATACTTTGTTCATAAAAAGTTAAATTATGATTTATAGATGATAAATAGCTTTTAAACACAATAAATTTTTAAATTTGAAAATATAAATAGCTTTTTTTTTAAACATCTATTATTCACTTTGTATAGTTATAATTCATGTTCTTATAATGATTCAAACCTAGATCTCAGATTCTTTGTGTATTATGTGTTATAATACTATCCGGTTTTGTTCTTACTTATTTGTATATTTGTGAGGATTCAAACCCCAGATCCTCAAATTTATTTTACAAATTTTATTATAATTCAAATATAAATAAATAATATATAGATATATAATAATAATTAATATATAAAATAATTGAGTCTTAACAATATAATATTAAATAAACTTAAATAAATAAATAATGATAGATTAGTGTTATATCCAAAGTACCAAACCAATTAGCTAAATAGCATCAAACAAATAAAGTAACAACTTAATAAAAAACTTCAAATGAAATTTTTATTTGTTTTGAAAATTCATCTTATTGTAAGATATAATATTAGAATAAATAAATAAGTGTATAATTTTGTTAATTATTTTAAAATGATAATATTTTGCTATTAACACTAATTTAAGTAATAAAATTACGACTATATTGATAATTTAGTTATTAAATTTAATTTAATCTTATAATAATACAACTTTGTTTTTATAAAAATATGATTAAATAAAATTTAAAAGATAAATAAAAAAAGAAATTATAAATATTTAAAATAGATTAATGAGATAAATGGAATATATTAAATATTAAAACTATAGTTTATTTAATTCAATGCATTATGTAATTTTCTATACAATATTTTAAATATTAATATATCATATAATCATATTAAAAAAGTTACATTTAAAATGTGAAAAATAAAATAGTTAAAAAATTTAGTTTAATATATTAACTGTATTGTAAGATCTAGAAAATTCCACTCTCGAAAATACAAAATCTTGATTTCGTAAAAAAATCCAAAATTTATTCTCTTAGATCTTGATGATGAAACATATTTCACTATTGAATGCTCTCGCAAATCTAGTTTAACACGCAAATTTCACACTCCGGTGATACGGATTTGCATGTTTTTCGAGGTATCGTTGCTCGGTGACTTTAGAACGGTATTTGATGTGACGTTCACATATAACGAACTCACAAAATTATAAGCTGCAGAGAGAAATGATGAAAATGGACGGTCGTAGAGAAGAGTATTATTGAAAATCCAAGATTTTGGGACATGGATGAATAATTAAATGATAATAAAGCCAAAATAGCAAATGTGAGTTGTCTCCCTACAATTAAAAAGATGCAAAAACGTGGAAATGAAGGGAGGAGATACAAAGAGTTTCCGGGAATGAGTTTTTGTTAGAGAACATCCAACTTCTCTCTAGATTTGTAGGTGATCCGACCACAAATCCTTCGACGAGAAGGAAAGCCGCTTAGCGATCAAGCATTCCACGCAGGCATTCCCCGCAGGCTGGGGAGTTTTCACAAACTCCGTGGAGGTAGGGTTTTATCTCTATCAGTTTTACACTTTATTTAAGTGTTTTGTAATGTTTCTGATGGTTTGAGGCTCAAACGGTCGCTTGACTGGCTCCAAACATTGGAACCAGGAGGATACGAAACCCATCGACACCCGTGACTGCCATGACTATTTGCTGCTAGTTGTGCATTAAGCTATAGATGATGTTTTTGATGTGTATAAGGTTGGGAATGACCATGAATTTCGTTTCAATGGCGAATCTAAGTCGATAGATGTCGTGAACAAGAACTGCAGGGTTTTACTGCTCACGTGGAATAGTATTCACAAAATAATTGGTAAATAATGTGCTCGGGATGAGTAATTCAAATCGAATCGTCAGGTGTTTGATAATTTGAGCCTTGAGCTAGCTTTTGTAAATGAATGTGAAATTGCATGACATATTTGTGTGATTTAAATTATAAATTTATGCTGATTGATATATTTGTAATGGCACTGAATTGTATTTGAATTCGACATCATTCCATATGCAATCAAGCAATTCTAGACGACGGAGTGAGTGCATGAGGTGATTCTCGAGATAATGGTTTCAGAGGGTTGGCTAAAAAAACAATACCATTCGAGGGTAGTCCATATAAATATCAATCGTTGAGTCGCTCTAACTGATATATACATCGCAGGTTTGGGTTCACAATTAAAAAACAATACTCGGCTGAAAATAAGTCATATGTGGTTTAGGCAAGTGTGAGAGAGTCGTGTGAGTGACCGTAAGTATGAGTTGATCAATTAGACATCCGGCGCAGACCGCTTATCGCTTGAATGTAGCTACTTGGAGCATTGCATATACACTTATATGGAGAGTAGCCCACTTAGGTGATTCCACTAACGAGCATTAGCTCACCCCGTCGAGGAACATATTTTCAAGCAGTGGAGTTTAATGAGACGTAATTCATCATAGAGACCGAGTTTGAGAAGAAAGCCGAGTTGTGGCTTTGGTGTTATATTGTATACATGTATTAGAATTTTAGAATGTTAATATATGTTGTATAAGAGTAAATTACTAATGAAACCAAGGAGATATATATTTGGTTTGGATTAATGGGGATGAATATTGGTTTATGGGGCCAGATGCCGCTTTTACTCATGTGATGACCATGGTATTCAGAAATTGTATAAAGGAGACTTCGCCCGATTTTCGTGGAGTAGGTTTAAGCATTCGACATTCATTTAGCATTCCGCGAGTTGACAGTAGTCAACTGACCCCGAGTTTTAAAGGCTACACTATAATAATAATTATTAATATTTTTAAACAACCCCTATGTTAAAAACAGTAGATTTGTCTTTCCTCAGATAAAAACATAAAATATCGAATATTATATGAATTTTGAAAATCTAATTGTTAGTTTACTCACCTGAAAAACATTAAATAAGAATTTCAACCAATCGGGCTAATCACACCCGAACAAAACCCACATGGGCTATGGGGCCAATTTGACCGGTTTTATTCAACCTAAATTTTACATCCTAACCTTCAAAAAATCAATTAAAATAGGCTAACTCATCAAACTCAATCATATTATCATTCTAATTTAATATTACATATTGTCTTACATTATAACCTTACACTTGTTTTGTACTTCAAGCCAAATTATTTTGAATTTTGGATAAAAATAAATTATTTTATTTTTAAAAAAATTATAAATATAAGTTAAAAATCGAAATAATGTCCAAAGTCCGAGCCATATCTAAGAATCTGGGCATACTTTACTACTAGCACTATTTTATGCATTAGTTTGTTTTTTCAAATTATATTAGTAATTTTCCTTTTTTAAAAAAATTTGTATTAGTCGGGACAACACTCTTTTTTTTTTTCTCTATTTCAGCTTTCTATTTTCATGCCATTTTCCAGCCAGATCTTCTCCGATACTCTAAGAAAGCCCCAACCCAAAACTCTCGCGACTCCACTCAAATTCGATTTCTGATTGTTTTTCCTTTGTGTTTGACCGGAGGAGGTTCACCCCAATTTTATCTGCTACCTGCGATTCATTTCGGTAAGTATCATTTATTGTTTGGTCTTCTTTGCTTGTGGTTTAATTTCTCATATTGTTAAAATGGTCGATTTAGTTTGGTTGATGAGAAAGAAGATTTTAAGGAAGAGGTAGTAGAGGCAAGATGCTGGATATACCTTTTACTTGGTCAAAACGAAAAAAAGAAAAAGAAAGAAGGGCAAATCAAATCCAAGACATGAAAATTACATCATTCCTTCCTTCTCACAGGCCGCCTACCGATTCTGCTAGAATGTCTGAATGTGCCTATTCCTAGTTCAGTAATTGATTTCTAAGTTTGATAAGGCTGAATAATGAGAAAATTATGGAAAATCCTCTATAAAACTTTCCCATCTCATGGCTCGTAAATACAGAAAAAAATCAGACTTCTTTAGTCGACGGAGTCATTAACTTATTATTTGTTTGTTTGATTCATAAAGAAAGAAAGTGGAAGAGTGTAATCAGTAATCTAAATGTGGTTTTCTTCTATTTTTATTCATGTTATTGGAAAGGAAATAGAGGTTAGATATATAAAAAAGGATATAATGAGTCAAATTTCATCTCGACATATTGGCAGTGGTTTCTGAGCAACCTTGGGAACTATCAAGTAGTTCTGACAAATTTGTACAGCCTCGTGAATATTTTCTTGTATAAAAAGGATCTAGTCTAGAATTAGAGAAAACATTAAAAATGTTAATTAATTTTGCTATGTAAGATTTTTTTGACAATAAGTATTTGAGTTATAAAATATTCAGACAATGAGGCCTAGAGCAGCTTTAGCCAAAACCTCAGTGGAGGTGAATGAAACTAACCAAATTTCATAATCTAGGTAGAATTATAAAATTGCATAACACATTGGCTTTTCTAAATCGATTTTTTTTTCCCTTTACTTGGCACTGTTTTTTGAGATCCCACTCACACCGGTTGCAAGACATCGAGAGGGTTCAATATTTATTCTCGTCCCAAAACATAGCAGACAGAAGCTATGCGGTACTATATATGACCCGGGGAGCTGGGAAACTTTGATCTTGCCTATTTTTCACTTCTATATAATTTGATTTAGTAAAATATTCCGATTTATGTAAATTTATTTTGGCCGAAATGAACTCATCTCTTCTTTTCTCTATATTTTCCTCGTTACTACTTCTTTTTGTAAGGGATCCTATGTGTGTTTTCATTTGAAAGTTCCTTACATGTTTTTGAGTATGGAGCATGTGGAACTTGGAAATTACTTTCCTTTTAGCTGAGATTGCATTACATGATTTCTGAACCAAAGGAGAAGCTTTTCCACTTTTATCCTAATAATGTGCGCATTTTCTCCTTTACTTTGAAGAATTAGACTCAGAACAAGTGCCACTCTAAGTTTGTTGGCGTAGATTGCAGATATGTTTTAGTATGTCTCGCCTTGTCTAGTTATGTCTCTTAATGGCACAAAACTCATGATTTTCTGTGGGTTTTGAAGTCTTTAGTTTTTGGCTGCAAGCCACTGCAATATCTTTCTCTAATCGGGATTTGCATTTGTGTGGAATTAAAGGATATTGCGGTTATATAAGCCAACTTTACTACATCTGAAACATATTTCTAGCTTCCCAAATAATAGTATATATGTGGTATATGTTGATCCCAAAGTGGGAAAGAAGAAACTGCTCTGAACCGAAAAACTAACATAGCCACTCCTTAATCCACTACCACAAGACCCCTAGTGAAATCCAGAACTCAACCACTTTACCATCCGTTTATTTATCAAAATCCTCGAGAAGTTTGCAAGTCCGTTGGGAGAGGTTTACCATACCATAAGCATCATGCGCTTCTAAATAAATTATTTTGCAAAGATGGGTGAATTCATATCCATTTTGAATTACAACTACTGTGTATTGTTAGAGCAAGCCGGATTTATGTCAAGTAAAGCCATATGATAAATCAGATGTGCAAAATTGTTTCTAAGTTGTGTTTATAAGAAAATCTACAACTGTGTAAAGGCATTCAATTTGAACACTTAGCTGCTCATTTGCTCGAGCATCCCGGGTTCAAGAGGATGAAATCCCTTTGAACAGATGTGGATCTAATATACACATCAAATATTAGAGCAAAGCTCGCCATTTTCTTTGCCTATTTCGACAGATTATTATTATAATTATAATTATAATTACCATTAGTAGTATTAGGTGTTAATATATGTTAATTTCTTTTTTCTGTAGACATTCGAGAAGCAAAACGACCTTCTTATGGATACAGATCAATGTCACATGAATTGCATAAAACTTCTCGTGTAGTTCAAGTTTAATTATTTATGTCTTTCTAAAAATGTCTCGTGACAGCATACTGGAATAACTTTGAAGAAACATTGATCAAGATAACCAAAATACTCTAAATAAATTTTTTTGACATGGATTCAAATCATAGTTTTAAAAATGGCGCCTCGAGGGGTGGCTGAGGTTCAAATCACAATCACTCCCTAGTTATAGCGCCTTATCTTCCAAGACACGTCTCATCGGAGAAGGCGTTCTCAGACTATAATTTCATTTTTTTTTACTAACACTTTATTCTTGAAATTTCTATTGAAATTTATATAATTTTATTATTTTTATTGAATTTTTATTTAAAAATTCGACCTTAAACTTTTTATTAATACAATCATATTTGTAACATTGATTTTCTCAGATTCTCTAGTTCGCTTTTGTGGACCTAGCTTTGTTTTTGTTTCGAACCCTTTTTTTGTATAGGCTTGGTCCCCCTCTGTATACTTTCTATAGGGGTGTCTCCGTAGTTTCTTTTTGACTAATATATATGCTATGTTTATCCATAAAAAAATATTTGTAACATTGATGTGCATCCAAAGTCACATTTCACTTCACTTAGGCACGCCCCTTGTGGTGTGCCTTGCACTTAAGCTAAGATAGTAAAGTTTTTTGAAAAATTCTAAGTGTAAATTGCTTGGGGTTTGTTTACTATACTAAAAGTCGATTACACTGGGGCATTACTAATTTATTTAGCAAATAATAATGTTAGCTACTTCTATACTTGGTATGCTATTTCTTGTTATGATGACGCAATCAATGAATATTATTATCCGGGTCTCCCTTGATAATCATTGAAATCAAAAGGAAGGAATATTGAGTGTGAACTTAGACATGCAAACCATATTTGTGTTTTGAAAGTATAATTTATCATAAATAAAAATATAATGATGATATGTCATTTCTTGCTCAAATTTCTAAGAATTTGAATAGCTCTTTCTCAATTTCATGTGCTATGATATGTATGTAGAAGAAGAAATGCTCATGCACAAGTTATATGAATTTTTTACAAAACAAGCCGAGCATCAAAATACATACGTATTTTTCTTCTCCTAATGCGAGTTTAAATTCGAGGACTTGCCACAATATTAAATCAAGATGCATTGATCTTGGTATTATTTTTTGGGTGTTCCAAAAGAACTTTGAATTGGCATTCTCAACAAAATAAACTATAATGATATCGAACTTATGATATGAAAATACACATACATCCAATCCTTTTCTCATCTTTCTACTTTTCAATCTGCCTTTAGGATCGCTGCTTGGCGACACCAATATTGCAAGAACTCAATCTTTCTAGTAGCCAGCTTGGTCAGGGGAAGGTTTTTTTCGCTAAATCCTCTTTTGTGATAGGCTTGCGGCCTCTTGCCTTTTACTCCCGACTTCCGGGCTCTGGCCTTGGATTTTAATTCAGGAAACTCTAGAAAATCCAATTCTTTCAAAAAGTGGTAAAATCGTAATTTCCTGTGAAAATCGGGAATTTTTATAGATCTGATGACGAAATGGACTTCTCCGTGAAACTGCCTGTAATTAAAACTACCGACCGTGGATTCCGAGGTGGCCTGGATTTCACGTTTTTCGAGGGCGTGACGCCTACGACACACGACAAGGCAGTGACGCCACACAGACCTCAAGAGCGATTAATTTGGCATGTGTTGAATGGTCACATTGAAATACATGGGGGCATGATTCCATGGCCTACATAGGCCAAATGTAGGTATGATGTTATAAAAGAGAACAACAAGGAATAAAAGAAAAAGAAGGAACGGAAAGCCACATTATCGTTTATGGCTGTGTATGAAACTTCTCTCAACTACATACTAGCCAATGCTTCAAAAAGGAGAAGAGAAAATGAAAGAGAAAAAGGAAGAGAAATGAGAAGAAGAAATGATAGGAAAATGAGATAAGAAAAGGAAAAGAAAGAAAAGCAAAAAGGAAATAAATAAACAAGAAGACCAAACGTGCAGGAGGGAAAAATGGATGCAGTGGGGTTAGATTTTTTATTTTTCTAGAGAGAGAGAGAGCACCATCTCTCTAGGTTTATGGGCGATCGGACCGTCGGATTTCTTCGAACCAAAAAGCAAATTGGTTCTACATCGAGGACTACATCATGGAAGACCGGTTTCCTGAGTTTTCGAAACTCCGTGAGGTAGGGTTTCATCCTACTTGTTTTATTTTGGTTTAAGTGTTGTTAATGTTTGTGTTGGATTGAGGCCGTGAGTGAGTCAAGCTTGACCTGGCCCCAAATTGGAACCGAAATGTTGGAATTTTTTAGACCCATTTGTGCAAATTCAGAGCGCTTTAGGACTGCTTTTTGAAAGTGTGTGATGATTTATTAAATAAATTATGCTTTGGGTGGGAGTAGGAGGCCTGAAATGGTCAAGGAAATTGGTTTCAAAAATGGAGCCGAGGTTTGACGCAGTGGGCCGCCAACACAGCCCACATGCTTCGCTTAGTGGACTAAAACTGGCCCCGAAGCTCAGACCACCAAAATCCATACAGCAAAATAAAACGCTGAAATAATGACTGGTATGTAGAAATTAATAGGTTAATGTTTGATGTGTTGGATATGGAGGTCACAATTATATGGAATATAATTGCGTTGTAAGCCATCGAGATGAGATTATGATTTGCCTAAGTGAGCTAAATCGGGGCGATGGTTGATGTGCTGAATGCCATATGTAATTGTAGTTGATTGAAAAATATGCATATTGACATATTGTATAAATGGTTTTGAAAATGGTGAGCACGTGTATTTCATATGCACCGGGTAACCTAGAAGTTGTGTGTGAGTGCATGACATAGTTTTTGTAAAACGACATGGTTGCGAAGGAATTCACAAGATGAGATTCCTGAGAATTTGTCGAGATGGGCCAACAGCATCATTTCTGATGAGGACTATGACCGTTTCCTTTAAAGCTCACCAACCAATTCACCTCGAGGGTAGTCCCATATTTTTACTCGATGACGTTTGGTGAGTGTATTTTCAAGAACAACAGGTTTTGTTTTGAAAATGATTATTTTCTCATACATGGCTTAGGCAAGTGTGAGTGAGTCGGTGAGGACTCGTGACATGGGAACGGGCATTTAAACATTCAAGTAGGATCACGTATTTACTTGAGTGTGTGTTTAAATTGAGCATCAGATATGCACTTAGGTGGAAAGTAACCCATTTAGTGGTGATTCCACTACCGAGCATTAGCTCACTCTGCTGAGGGATTATACTTTTCAGTACAGGAGCGCCGAGAGACAAACTCATTTAGAGGCTGATTTCTAAGCAGTTTATGGCGTGGCTTGGATGCTTTGGATATAACTTGTATTAAAATTTTAGATTTTAATATATGTTCAGATAAAAGTGTAATCAACTATTGAATTATCGGGAGATAATTGGAATATAGTTAGATATTTGTTTTTATGAGTATCGGGTTTACAGCCCAAGAGACATTTTAGTCATGTATGCATCTCATGATACTTAGATTTATAGATTTTTTCTCGTTGTGCTGATGGGTAGTCAATCTGACTCGCGAGCTAGCGTCACATTAATGAAGCTTGCTTTTGCCTAGCAAAAAAAAAGCGAGAACCCACCTATGTGAAAAACCTTTCGAACTTGAAAGTTAGTACAAGAATTCGGGGAGTGATAGGCGTTTGGGTAATACCTATTGCTATTAGTATGGTATACATTCAACATAGCAACGGGCGAGAGGACACGAGGTGACGAGGGACGATAATGCTATAGTTAGTCAGAGTCAATCTTATATATTTGCAATTCGTGAAGAAGCTTGAGGCAAAGTAAGAGAGTGGATTTGAAAAGAAGTGCATTCGCTAGGGTAGAAGTCTGTGTGGTTTGCTTTAAGGCGTGAGTGTCAGAGAGACAAGTAAGGTGTTTAAAGTTTGAGGAGGAAGGAAGAAAATATCGTGATGCAAGGTGTTTAAAACTGGGGAGAGGAAGGAAGGAAAATATCTATGAAAGACACAAATGGAGCGAGGGAGGTTCATCTCCTGTTTTATGGTGAAATTGAGAGCTAAATCCCAAGAAAGTGGGGAGTGGAAGGATTCAAATATTTAGATCGAGCAAACTCGGGGAGGGCTGCATAAATGGTTGGCAAAAGGTTTACCATTAGACTTTAAAGAGGTTGGCTAACTTGGCCCTGTTGTTTAATGGTTATTGATTAGATATCGAGAAGCAATAAGAGTATTTATCTTTTGCAAAAAGTTTGACATCAAAAGGTTTATGATCATGGATTGGTCCTTTCTATGCCTCGACGTTGGAAAATATGGGCTTTGGGGAAAGTGGGCAGGGGTGGTGGAAAAGTGGTGCATTTCACTCTGAGTTGTTGTTGTTTTTATTTTTATTTTTTTATTGATTAATGGAATTCTTATTGGTTTCTTTAGGAGCCTTTGGGGCTAAGTCATGCGGCCTTCATCACCTTGGTATTTATTTTGTGATTATAATGGAAGGTTTCAACGAATCGATTGAGAGGGTAGTCAGGAGGTTATGCAGTGGAGAATCACGTTAATTGGAAGCATGTTGTCGAGTTTGCCTCTCTTTATTGTATGTTTGCTCTTTACATATGAAGGTCGGGTTAAGGCTCTAATTGTGAGATATCCTTTTAGGAGGTGGTTCCATAGATTGTGTTGCACTTAGTCTTTTTGGATAATAGGAATAGGGGTTAGGTGTGAAGAATCTTTGGGCATTTTTTTCAAACTTGTATTAGATCGGTATTTTTTTTAAATTTTAAAAGTACTATTTTGGGACAAAAACTCATTTTTATTAACATGGCCAATCATTGTGAAATTTCAAAACTTTTTTGTGTGTTAGTAAGCCAGAAGCTTTTATGTTTAATAGATGTCTACTTTTTTTCTCTATTTCTAAAATAAAAATAAAAGAGAAGATGATGTTTAAGTAGTTACACTCCTTACACATCTCCGAGCTTAGCGTTTCACAAAGCTACAAAAGTTGTTGTTAATCCAGTGTTGCTTTGATTGTTTTATTTTTGAGTAAGTATTCGTTTAGGCTCCGTTTGGAACCCGGAAAGTACTAAGAAAAGAAAACATAGAGGAAAATAAAGAGGAAAATTGGAAGGAATGAGAGTTTTGAGGAAAATATAAGGCCAGGTTTACACTAATAAATTAGTTCTATATGTTTATTCAAACTTATTTTTATTTGTTTATCTCTATTATATAAGACTAAGAAATTTCAAAAAATGTAAAATTTTGAGGAATTTGATTATATTTTGATTTTCCTTTATATTTTCCAATCGTGAATCAAACATGAGAAAATAATTCTTCCTTAATATTTTTTACCTTAGTATTTTTCGGGGTTCCAAACAAAGCCTCAGGTCTGGGCTTCGGGAACTGGAAAGTACTAAGGAAAGAAAATATAGAGGAAAAGTGGAAGGAAAATAAAAAATATATTTAAACTTAATAAATTAACTTTATATATTTTTTCAAAACTCATTTTATTTGTTTTTCTCTTAAGGACTAAGAAATTTAAAAATATGAAAAATTTTGACGAATCTTGAATATATTTTGATTTTCTTTTATATTTTTCACTAGTGTGGAACCGAACATGAGAAAATAATTTTCCTTAGCAATTTTTTTCCTTTCCCTATTACTTTCCAAGTTCCAAGCGGTTCCTTGGTGTTTGCTTTGATTGTTTTAGTTTTGAGTAAAGTTCATTCGTTTAGTCACAAGGTTCTGTTTGGCTAATCCTTTTTTTTTTCTTGCTCCTATGCAGAGTGATGACACTAACAACACTGAAAATGAAAAGAAAATCGGAGAGTCAAGTGACTGAGTATCGTGTTGAAGGATAGATGAGGTTAGGTCTGGCTTACTTTTTTTATTGCTCCGTTTAGAACCCCGAAAGTACTAAGGAAAGGAAAAAAAAAGTACTAAGGCTCCGTTTGGAACCCGAAAAGTACTAGGAAAAGGAAAAAAATGTTAAGCAAAATGATTATCTCATGTTTGGTTTCACTGTGATGGAAAATATAAAAGAAAATCCAATATAATCAAAATTCTTCAAAATTTTATATATTTTTAAATTTCTTAGTCTTTATATAATAAAGAGAAATAAATAAAACGAGTTTAAATAAACATATATAATTAATATTTTTAAGTGATTACATCACACGATCTAAGTTTTTACTTTTTTTTTTTTTTTTGTGATTTTATCGCCGATTTGTTGCGGTGTGTGGTTGTATCTTCTTGGTATGACGGTGGGTGATTTGCAAAACATATTTTGTTGAATAGAAACATCAAATCATGGTCGTTGATAAGCTTTAGAACTGGAATCATAGGTATGAATATATATATATTTAATCAAGAAAAGTGTGAATCATAGGTATAAATATATAGTGTTCACGATTTATTTATGTTATTAACTTAGATGCTAGGTCATCCTAAAAAGATTTAGCGACCTGATTATATGTTTCTATCTAATGTATTGCTAGTTTATTCACAATTTTTTTATTTTTTTATTTATTTTTTATTTTATGACAAGATGAGCCATAAGTTTTTTTTTTATATTATATGTCTTCTCAAGTGCATTGGTGGTCTTTTTTTGTCCTCTTTTTTTAGTTTTTAAATTTTATGTTTTATAAAAAAGGTTTTTAAAACTAGCAATTTTTTTGGATGAACTATGAGTTGTACACATTTATCCATTAAAAATGAATAATGACATTAACAATCTTTTGAAAATGAATCATAATATTTTAAATTTTTTTACACATTTTTATTTACTTTTAAGACAAATACTGAGTTGTAAGAAATAGTAATAAAGATAAAATAAACTGATAAAGATTGTTTCACAAATAATATAAAATGAATTTGTATAAATTATGATTTTTCAAGTGGTGTTAGTATTTAAATATACTCATATTCTATTTTAGGAGAAGAAAATGATTAGAAAACAAATACTTAATTTATATTTAGATAATCACATTGTTAATGTTATTACCATAGGGAAAAAAGGAAAGATATTTAAATACGAGTAAATATAAATTATTAATATTTAAAATAAGCATTTGTTATTAATTTAGTTGATTTTGTACTTTTTGAAAAGATATATATTTATTGATTCATGTTAGCAATAAACTCGAAAAACATAGAATCAAGCTAAAACCTTGCTTTGAATAGTCATCGACCAAGATCTATCAGTAGCAAAATATTAAGCAATTCAAATTTTAAAATCATGAAAAAATTATGAAAGGAAATTAACTAGTAATTATATTCAAAAATTCATAATCCAAATAAAATATTTTGCGGTTATAATAAGCAAAGAACTTTGAAAAATGAATATGAATAATCTTATGAATGGGATAGGAACATAAAGATCGTAGGTAAGTCAACTTACAAAACACTGTAAAAAGTATGAAGATGTTGAAGCATACAATGAGATGATCTGATAATTCCCAAAAGACAAAATATTAAAGTTGGCTCAGGAATTAAAATAAGAAAGTATCACAAAATATGCCTACCACATTGCAAACCACACTGTCAAATTGTCTCCAAATGATCTCCACACAATACTGGCTACAAGAACTAATATGATCTTACATATACTGCTTATTTTCCTAATGGCAACCTAACTACCGTTGGTTTCCATGTGTAAGTCCAAAGATGCATTATGGGCCCAAACTCAAACAAATTTAGGCTTTAGCAAAGTTGGCAACTTCACATTGTATTAAAACTTGATGTCTCGAAGCCTGTGTCTTCTATACTACTATCCCTTCTCCCTGTGCTAATACGTAGCGCCTATATATTATCGATACACAAATTTAAATCCATATGCCTTCAAAATCTAATAACTTAACACCTAAAATAAACAAAAGTTCCGGGCGTAACATGAGAAGCTTGACAAGGACTAATATTTCTAAATTTTCCTTTATCATCGTATCAATATGTGACCAAGCATGATGAACAAAACAAATAAATAACACATTTCTAACATTCGAACATACAAAGAACCATCTTCTTCCAAGAAGATGGTTATATAATATCTATGCATCTAATATATATGTCTACATACTTTGAGAAACAGTTATTTTAAGGGTGAACCTAATATATTAATAATAAAAGTTCCTTTCAAATAATCATAATTTTTTTTCTACCTCTTACATAAGGGAGCCACAAAGTGATTTTTTTTTTCTAAAAAAAATTTGGTGGATTACTAAAAAGGTCCATATGACACCACTAACAATGATAGCACTTTCTAACCATTTGTTGACATTGTCAAAGGATTGTCATCTTTCTGTATTTATCTTCAAAAACGACAAGATGCTTATTTATTTCAAAATGTTATAGCTTCTAACTACACCGGTCACGCCAAATCTGTAGGAGAAGATGTAGTCGAGAAGTTGTTTCTTCTGCCGAATCCAAATCTTTTGAGATAGAGAGTGGAAGTGGGGTTGGCAAAAAGGCAAATGGTGACTGGCAATGCAAAGGCGATGGGGTAGGATGTCGGATACGCTTCTGGAGAAGAAGTGGGCAAAATTTTATCAAGAGCGGACCGCTCGAGAGCAAAGCAGACAAGAAATATCAAGGTTTGTATGGTGCGTAAATGGAAGGAGATACAAATTCGAGGATGATAAAAATGAACAAGGGCGCTTTTATCCGTCTACACATTTGGACTCGAAAAAGACACAGATTGCTTTTCCCTGAAGGTAATGGTCTGATAAACGGGTGGACTATGCTAGAGAAAGCCCTGCTTTGTGCCATATGAGAGTACAGAGGAGACAAGAGGAAAGCATAAAAGACATATTCCAAGCGAGTTAAGGAGGATTTACAAAGGGAAGAGTAGTTTCGCATATACCTACGAAATCAAAGAGTCCTGTGCCACGCGTAAGACAATCCGGTGGGACGTGGCGGAGTACAAATTCGTATGAGATCTGGGATATTAAAATACTAAGTCAGGTCGAAGGCAATTACCAAAGAATGATACAGACGCTTCTGAGGTGGTAGATCGTACTGCGCGGCTTCGGGAGTTGAAGGGCGCATTTGCTATCCATCCTCTAAACCATAAACTTTTTTTTTCATGGGTTTTTAACCACCAAGAGGCCATATGGGTTATGGAGAATGGAAGTGTGGATATGTAGAGGCGTAGCAGGTGCAAATTTTAATGGTGGTCCCTTGGCTCTCAAAGTTGCAAATGAGTAAGAGATAAAGAAAAAGAAGTTTGGATAAGAGTGGTGGGGCTTCCTTTGCATTTGTGGACTGGAGAAATTCTGAAAAAAGTGGGGGATTGTTGTGGAGGGTTCGTAGCACTGGATGAAGGAACAGCTTCAAAAACTGATCTTCTTTGGGCAAGAATAATGGTTAAATAAACGTTAACGCAAAGCACGACTTCTGCTTAACTGATACGGGATTGGAAGTTATGAAGACAATATGGTGGAGACCGACCGACGGTGGCAGAGGTGATCAGAAAAGTAGTAGATATATTTTATCTCTAAGGATTACAGGGGAGGAAGATGACCGAGACGCACGCGCTAAAGGACGCGTGAGTCCCTTGCTGGCAGTAAATTGCCAGTTCTTGAAATGGGCTGAGGGAAGTGGGGAACAGGCCTGTTATGGGAAACTGTGGCGCAGCAGGAGGAGTGGAAATTGGGCAGACGCGTGGGGGGAGACTCAAAGTGGGGGACAAGAATACCTCTGAAGTCCAAAATGCTTTGGGGATTAGGGGGAGAAAGGGGAAATCGAAAAATTCCCACGTGATGGGTACTGCCAGCTTCCAAGGAAAAGACTGGGCTTTATCTTGAGGGGGCTGAGGCCCAAGGAATGGGGCAGACTCAAGGGGCTCTCGAGGGGCCAAGCCCAGCAAGCTTAGGGGAGAGCGCAAGGCCCGTGGGAAGGATCTATCATACCACTTTTTAGGCAGCGCGTAAGGGGAGGAGTGAGGAAGAAAATGGTATGGAGAACCCTAGCTGTGAGGAGGCTCTGGAGTGCGAAATGTCGGCAGGCGAAAATAGGGGATCTCAAGAGACGAACTCAAGTCAAGACCATGGACGCGTGGGCCATACAAAAAGCAAGTCACGAGCAGAAAGGAGACACTACCAAGGATATACAGCAGGGAAGCGAAGAAGTAGACAAAGGTAGATATTACGGCGAGTCGGAATAGGAATCGTCCGTCGGTAAGTTCGGGAAAACCCCAGCTACTGTTGACACGGAAGATGTTGGCGCAAAAGGTGGCTTTCACTGCGCAGCTGTCAACTCGCCAGGTTCCGTCCTCGGGGAAGCCATCCAGGCGGGGGGGAATAGCAGGTGCCTGCCCAGAAATTCAGAGCTGATCATGCAGGGGATCATGCCTGGTTGAGGGGAAGATTGTGAGGCGCGCCGGGGAGGAGAATGAGATCAGGCGAAGATGGGGTGGGGAATTTTGGTGGGAATCGGCCAGAGTCTTCAGGCAGAGAGCGCCACTCCCGTCGTGAAGATCAAGAGGAGATGCAAACAGTTTCGGGCCAAATTATCGGGGCGGGTCGGGGATCGGGCACCGAAGGGGCTGGTAGGAGTTGGGCCGGCTCAATCGTGTAATGACTCCGGTTTTAGCCTGGTTTATCTGAGGACCCTCTGCCCTGTTTCTCCATCCGCTCTCCCAACGGGCCGTCCATTTATTTGCTCACTTGCCCTAAGGTCAAGGGGTTGCGGTTGCGGAACTGGGCAGTGCTAGAACTGCTTTCAAAGCCAGTTGAGAAACTACATAGAAGATTCCTAACGCACCATCCTCCATTTTATCCTCTAAAGTATTTTTCTGGCCGCTACAAATTGCTTTTGCCAATCCATTCTGGCCAAAGCCTCGCTCCAACGCATTTATCCTCTATATTTCTATTAACCACTTTTTCCCCTCATTCCAACCAACTACCATTTCATTCTTCCAACAAACTAATATCCATTTTTATTCACTAACTACCATTTAAAATTTAATATTTAAAATAATAATAATAATAAACGAATAAATAAAAATATTTATTAAAGAGTTTAAAATAAAAAAATTAAATAAAATGATAAATAAGAAAGATTCTCTCGATATATTTCTAAAAAACGTTAATGAATGGTATCAGATAAATAAGAAAGACGTTACGATCCTATCCAGCCACGCGGTTCTCGTTGGTTGTGAATTTGTATGGCAGATTTTATAAACATGCCGAGGTGGCCATTTTGGCTAAATACGTGAGGTCCTTCATATTTGGATTAGACTTTGCTCACCAAATTCTATCGAAGCAAAAGTGTCGATGCATCGAGATAATATTTCACTTTTCGTACCATAAACTACATTTAACCAAAAGGTCAGTGCATCGAGATGCTCTAGTGGCACATTTTATGCTCTTCAAGAAGGACAAGATGGGAACGCCACAAACCTCGGGGAAGGAGACGCAGCCTGGGGAGGCCGCAGCCCAGAAGACTGCCATTCCTATGAACAGTACGACGATAACCGCTTATGCCTCATTCCCTATTTCCATCTCTCGTTTTTGGCCGCCCGCTTCGTGGGATTCTTTCCGGCTGCGGGTTTCAAATGGATAAGACCTTGGTTCCACTTGCATACTACCGACGATGTGGAATGGGAAGCCCGTGCGAGCACGTAGGGAGGAGAACGTGAAGTTGGCTGGAGGACGGTTCCAATGTGATTTGTTGAAAACCGAAGTACGGAGCCGGGAAAGTAGCCGGCTGAAAATAACAATTCCTGTGGATTCCCCTACTAAGGGTTTTGAAAAGAAGATTTTGAATTTATTTGGGAAAGTTAGTGGCCTCCCAAAAATGTGCAAGGAAAAGGAGTCTCACTGCTTTCAAAGAGTGAGCGGGAGCTAAGAAGACCGAGAGGAGTACTATAAACTATAATGGAATAAGATCAACAAAGGAGGGGGAGGACAGGAGGGACTTAGTTGTTAAAGCCCTGAACGGTTTTCTTAAAATTTCGAACGCTAGAGGAGAATGCCTGATAAAAGAAAAGTACTAAGAATTTTCTTAGAAGCTGGTGGCGACTCTAAATTGGCCTACAAGAAACAAAATCAAAGAGATGTCGATCGACGGCGCGCGTCCTGGGGTGGGCCAATCGATCGAAAGCATCAACGCCGAGGGATCCGCGGGGCATTTTATCGCTTTCGGGATAAATAGTCGTATCGCCTAGTGGACTGCGGGTTGGTAGTTTTCAGCCGTGTTTGTTCGTAATGCCCAAGACGTTTCAACGGGCTTTCACCTGGGTGTACGCCTACGAGAATAGTTTCGCAGAAGCTGGGGAAGAGCCTGGCTCGATCAAGGGTCTTCGGGACTCGGCCCATGGTGTGGTCGAGGCGATTTCAACGAGGTTCTTTCCCGATGAAAGATCTAGAGGGCAGTGCTTCCAACCTATGAGAAGGTTTTCTCGACATCGTGAATGATCTCGGGATTGAGACCTTCCTCCGTGGAGGGCCCTACATCACTGAGGGGCTAGCCTCAACGATACCAATGTCTCGACTAGATGTATTTAGTCACCGACCGAGAGTCATTGCAACAAGGTGACCGAGAGATGCCTCCTGAAGGCCCGTCACTCATTTCCCCATTCTCGTTGATTTGCTCTGTTAGAACGGGGCCTGCGCCCTTCCGGTTCGAACTGATGTGGTTAAAGTATGAGGGTTTCAAAGACCTTCTGAAAGGGTGGTGGCAAAACCTCCATTTTTATGGGTCTTTCAGTTACATCCTTTCGCCAAATCAAGGCCCCGGAAGGCATTTTCAAGGCTCGAACAGACGCTTTGGGAAAGTCAGATTTCACAAGGAGGAGGGTCACGTGAGAGTAACCTTTGGGACGATTGTGAGAAGGTTAGGGTCTTGGCCCGAGAGGAAGCTGAGGAACGTGCCAAAGCTAGAGCTGATTTCAAAAGCTGGGCCCTCATGGAAGAGATTTCCCACGCTAAGTCGAGAGACTTCGCTTAAGGAAGGAGACGTGACCACCGCTTCACAGGATGGCTAATGCCCGCCGCCAAATAACTTAAATAACATTTTACTAATGGTAGAAGGTTGTGACAAGGAGGTCGACACTGGCTAAGGTCCGGTGACGCCTTCAAAACTGGGCCTCGCCGTAATATGGAGCCCTTCCCTTCTCGGATGATCTCAACAGGATAGTGGATGCAGAGGCAAGCTAGGCCTCGGAGGAAACTTTCTCTGAGAATGAAATATGGACAGCTATTTCTGGTCTTAAAAGCGATAAGGCTCCCGGCCCCGACGGCTCTCTTTAAATTTTTCGGGTCCTTCACTGACTTCAGAAAGATGAGGCTATAGGGTTTTTTCAAGGAGTTTTCATGACAACTCCGCATTTGTCAAAACCTAAATACGATTTTTCGGGTATCGATCCCAAGAACAGATCATGGAAGATCTTAAAGATTTAAGACCGATTAGAGTCGTGGGAGGCCTTATAAGATTTTGTCCAAAGTTTTAGCCAATAGATCAAGTGGGGTCTTGGATCGTGATTTCTAAGGCCCAAAATGCTTCGCGAGGGACGCGATTCCTGACGTTTGATCAAGCAATGAGTTAAAGGGATTCTTCCCCGAGGAGGAAAAGGCTAGCGGTTTGTAAATCGATATTGAAAGCTTATGACAAAGATCACCGGGAGTTTCAGATCGTAGTCCCGGGAAGGATGGGATCTCTTGTGAGGGGTCGATGGTCGGGACCCGATAAAATGGTGCATCTTCACACCTTCTTTCTCTGGCCCCTATAAACTAGCTTATCCCGCTCGGTTTCTTTCCAAGTTCCAGGGGTCTGAGACAGGAGACCCTCTCTCCCCCTATCTTTTTGTTATCGGTATGGAAGCTCTAAGCTGTATGATTAATTGGGCAGTTGATGGTAACTATCTCTCTAGTAGTAGAGTTGCAATTGGGCGAGGGGAGGATCTGTCTATTTCCCATCTTCTCTACGCCGATGATACGCTTATCTTCTGTAAGGCTGACCTCGATCAACTAAAGTTTCTAAGTTGGATTCTGATGTGGCTCGAGGCTGCGATTGAAAATTAATCCTAACTAAAGCGAAATTATACCAATCTAAATTGCTTAATTCGCGAGATGGCCTCCTGCAGTTAGGTAAGATCTGGGTCTTTACCCACGCCTTATCTGGGTCTCCCTCAGAGCAAAGCACAAGGCCTCTCGGTCCGGGATTCATCAAGAAAGATACCAAAAGGTTGGTCGCTTAAGACACAGATATATCTAAGGGGCGGCAGGATCACGCCACACGCACGCCTAGTCTCCCAATATATTACCTTTCTCTTTTCCGTATGCCTCAAAAAAAAAAAAAAGTGTGGCGCCAGACCGAAAGGATTCAAAGGCGCCTTTGCGCGGAGCACTCGAAAAGAAAATATCTGTGAGATGGGCCACAATCGTGTTCAAAAGAGAAAAGGGGCAAGATTGGTTTAAAAGCCTTCAAGTCAACAAGGCTCCGTCAGGCAAATGGAGTCGAGGGTTTGCCAACAACCCCAAAACGCCATGAGAAAGGCTATCCATTGAAATTTGGTGAGTCCATTGGGGTCAGTAATTTCGTGACTCCAGAGGTGGCTATGGGACTAGTTTATGGAAGGAAATCAGAAAAGAATGGTTCGTTTTTCTTTCCGTAACGCTGGCTGTTTGGGACGGAAGGAGGATCAATTTCTCGGAGCGATGTTCGTGTACGAGGCCCTGAAAGCGATCGCTTTCCACACTTTAATCTAGCCACAAACAAAGAGGCCAAAGTTGCAGACATCTGGGATATTAGAGAGGGGGATGGGTGTTGGTCCCCAACTTTCCTAAGAGTTCTTAATGACTGGGAGATTGAAGAGATGACTAGATTCCTTCATACTCTTCATGATCAAAAGCTCCGCCCCACGGGTGTGGACAAGATTTCTTTGCAGAATGTCAAGGATAGAGGTTTTTCGGTAAAGAGCATGTACAAAGGTGTCGATGTTTCCCGCCGCTTTTCCTCACCGTATAGTTTGAATCCGCTTGTTCCCCAAAATCGGCCTTTTGCTCGAAGTCGCCGGCAAAGTTCTCTTACTTGGGACCAACCAAACGCCATGGAAACATGTCTTTTCGCGAAACAGATGTTTTATGTGCGAAGAGGAAGAGGAGACCACAGACCATCTTCTGATCCATTGCAAATTCGCTAAAATGCTATGGGATCTTTTTTTGTCAATTGTCGGGATTAGTTGGGTCTTCCCGCATTCGGCCTCCTGCTCTTCTAGCTCTGCAAGGAGTCATTGGGTGTGGGTAAAAGGCGCTGTAACTGTTTGGCAACTCGCCAGGTCTGCTCGAATCTCCGGTGCTATGAACTGATGGTGTTTGAGAACGAGGTCCCTCCGCCAAAGAATTAAAGCACTTTGTTTCCACCTAGGACTCACTAATTTGTATAGTGGTGTTTATACACATTCTGCGACTTTTTACTGGTCGGGAGTAGGTAGTTCTTCTCGGGTGGTTTTTGTTTTCATTGCTTTGTTTTGTCTCCCTTTTTGTTCACGACTGTGGCACTCTCGTTCTTTTGTTATCTATATAAATTTGCTTTTTATCGATAAAAAAAAATTATTTCAAAAAAATAAAATTAAAAGGAAAATAAGATAACTATCTACAACTATATGGATGTTTGTCATAAAGGAGTTCGTGTCTTTTCCTCTTAGCTGAAATGTAGATTAAGATCGAATTGCCTATCATGGCTTTATAGGGCCTACTTGATAGAAAATGAAGTCACATTTATAAAGGCCTGATAAACCGGGTCAAGGGCATCGAGTTCATCGCGCGCCTCTTTCTCTTAGTGATGGAGATTAAAATTGGCTTCAGTTTGTCAGAGCTTGTTAAGGTTTAGTCTCCTAACACCCCATTTAGGATTCTTTCCTTCTATTTTGGCCCAATTGCACTCTAACTCGCTTTCCTTTTCGCCTCTAACACTAGAGTATAAATATATATGTGTCATCCTTTTGTAAATTAATGAGAATCAATGTATTCATTTTCTCTCAACATGGTATCAGAGCCATAAAAGAGTTTGAGAATGCTAGGGTTAGGGTTTCGCCTAGTGGTCAATTTCCTCGCAACTCCATCCTGCACCGTGTCACACTTTGGCCAGGTTAAGGGGCCTCTTCATGAAGCCTCACATAAGCCAAATCATCAGTTTAACACCTATTGCTGACATCTTACAATGAGAGATTTTCCGCGACTTCCATCTCCCCGTACCGAAGAGCACACCAACAAGAGCGCCTCCATCTGATCTAACTTTCGGTGGAAGCCTCGTCGGAAAATAGCGACGGTATTTTAAGGTTATAAATGTAAGGGGTTAGTTTTGCAAATAACTTTGGTTTTTATCCCTTTTAAACCAATTCCTTTAATTTTAGAGATTATCTTTGAAAACCCCTAGAGGTGGAGATATTGGCATTTTGAACCAAAATTTTGTGGTTTTTATTTATTTTTCTCTCGTTCTTCTTCCGTAGCTAAAGAGACAATGTAATTAGAATGTTTTTGAGTTTTGCAATTCTAGAGTTTCTCTTGAAATATGTGTGAACTATTGCTAATCTTTTCTATGTTACAAATGATCAATTATCGTTAGATTTGAGGGTCTTTACGTTTGGGGAATGATTTCATGTATCAAAATTGATTTGGTTTAGATGCAAGAAAATATGGGAAAATGCACTTAAATGTTGAATTATAAAATTCACTAATGATGATTGGGCACATGCCCTTATTCTTTTTCTTTTTTTTTTTGTGGGAAGAAAAAGATGGTAATTAACTCTAGGTTTTCTTAGAAACAAAACTATAGGCTAGGGTTTTCAAGGCTTTAAGTTTTAATCACACCGCTTATTTAAAATTTTGAATTTTGAGGGCTTCCTTCCACAGTAGATAAGGAATAAAATACAAGTGTTCTTTTTTGTTTTTCCTCCTTGAAATCAAATAGAGGATCGATCTCATAGTAAGCCAGAATTTAGGAATGCTATCATGAGGTTTTGAATTCTAGGGCTTCTTTGAAATGCTCGCCATGGAACTACAGTAAAGTCCGAATTTGATCATGTTTTGAAACTTGTTAGTTTGATGGTTTGGAATGCTTCTACCAAAGAAATGATCATCTTTTGATGAGTGGTTGCACCAAATCATTGATATTTCTTCATAGTTATGATTTATCAATATATATATATATATATATATATATATATATATATATGATGTTCCATCTCTATAGTAGCATAAAGTAGATGCAATAGTAAAGTGGAGCTGCACTTGTAGGAGATAAACTTCATGAATTGCAATAGTTAGATTTTGATTTTATTACCTAAAGATGCGCTTGCATTTGTATTATCAAACTGCTTACTTGCTTCGATTTCCCTTAATCAAGAAATGGTCCGCCTTATGCTATAAAAAGGGCATAAGCAAAAACAAAGGGAAGGGAACTATGACAGCAGAAATAGAACAATTTCTAGAAGAGGATGCAAGAAGAAGAACAAATTTCACAAGATGAGGGATAAGGTCAAGAAGACTAGGGGAGGGGTTACTACAACACAAGTGAGCTGATCGGGCCATAAGAAGATCAACAAATTGTACTCCTCTTCGCTCACTACTTTCAAAGAAAGAAGATCACAGTATTTACTAAACTAAAATTTTTTGGTTTAGTTTACTTTACTTCCTATTGGAATGAGTTTTACATACCTTCTAGATATAGTTTCACAATTTTGTGGTGTCAAGCAGAAGAAATTAAGACTCTCCATGCTGAAGTGAAAGAATGATAAAAAGAAAGGGCACACTTGGAAGCCTCTATATCCGAGGTTTCAACAAGGTGCCTGGACAAGGAAATTGTGGTTCGGATATCCACATTTAAGGTCCATGAGAGTCCATTGTCGAGTTTCTCCTAAATTTCCAAGAGGGATGGGCTTCTTGTAATCAATGCATCATCTTTGAGTCCTGGGAGGAGAGTCTTCTACAATTTACATCTCTTCAAGCAATCGTCCTTTCCATATTTCAGTTTTTCTCTCACTTCTAAATCTGATATACATTTTTTGACAGCTCTAAATCTTATATCTTAGTACTGCACAACTAATGCTAAAATGACAAAAAAAAAACTTAAAGAGAACATTTAGATTAGATGAAGCCAAATCAAATTGTTATAATCACTATATGAAAAAGATGGTTGTGATTCTTTTTTGATAGGCTTATAATGGGCACTTTGATAAGTGGCCCACTAATTCCTTAATGGTCTCCCAGCCCACTGCCCACGCACTCTACAAAAGATAGTTGTGACTTGTGAATGATTATACATTCCTAGATTGTGCCTTAAAATGGTTCCTATTCTTGGTGAAGGAGCCATTTGCACATACAACTTACCATAAAACAGATATTTGCAAATCTTATCCATTTATTGATTTTATTACTGAATCTGACCATCAAGATAACATGTTAATAGCTCTCAGAATATTTGTTTCAAAGTGAAGGAACTCAAAGAACTATGAGGTGTTGAGTGAGAAGTTCGTCATTGTGTAACAAGAGTGGAAGAGGCTTCCGCATGAAATCTTCACTCTAATAATCTAACATGAGGGGTTTTGTAATGGAGAAAGCACATGTATAGAAAATTAATCTCAAAATGCAACAATCACAAGTTGCCTTTTGTCATTTATTCACCGGTAGGCTGTAAAAAACTAAGCGCCAAGGAGAAGTGCAACATAGTATATACTGTATATAGATTATAAACAAAGTACACCAAGAAGCAAAACGGAATATCAAGGAGCTTAAAAATTAAAAGTCCCTTCTGATAAAAAACAAAAACCAAAGTCCCTCCACCAAGACTCGGCCAACCAACTTCACTTGCCTAATCCATAATGATACTACAATGTCTTACACTCCTTGGTCAACATAGATTCTCTTTCTTTCTGATCAGAATTCACCAATTTAAACCTATTCTTCATCAATCTCCAATTCCAGAGCTTTTACCATCATTTGCCCTTGCTAAATCTCCCAGCAATAGTAGTCCTTTGAACCTTTTTTATTCCCTTGAAAACCGTTGTCCTACTACCTAGGGTTTTAACATCATCCTGGGAATTCTTTTGATCTTTTAATAGCAAGCTTAAGTTTCTTTATCTTATCCCCGAGACTGTTTCTTGCTGACATTCTTCAGTACTCCTTCAGAAAACACAATCCCAATAAGAAATAGCAGAAATATCTGGCACTCCAATATGTTATAAACCTCAGAACCCAACCTACAAATAATGAATGAAAACCACATTCAAGAACAAAAATCAAAACTCTTTAATACATTTACTCTTACTTATCAAAATAATAATAATAATAATCAAAACTCGTTAAAGAATACCCTAAAATAAACGCATTTCCATACAGAAACAATCCTATGTTTGGTTCATGGGAACTTGAGGAAAGAAAATAGATTAAATTTTAAAATCATTCTCAGTCCAATCCCAGAGAAAACCAAAAAAAGCCCCAACCAATTTCGCCCAATATAGATACTTACATAAGCAGGAAAGAGTTTACTACTCCGATAAGGTATAAAAACACATCATAAAACTCAGAATTTTCGTTTCCTGTCCAAAACCTCCATTTTCCCAACGACCAAGCAGAGGACAATGGGGGCAATACTAACTATAAATAATAGTAAAGAAAAAGAAAACCCTAGAAATGGGAAATCATTAGAATACTTTTCCTTCAGAGAAAATGCTTCGATTCTCTAACGCCAAGTCTTCTTCTCGTTTGCAGCTCTGTGCTCCCTCCTTGCTACTCCCTACTGACACAAAGCAGCTGCTCAACTCAGAATGCGAGCTTTTAGGCCCATAACCAAAATGGGCCTGACTTTTATTGAAGTGGGGTCACATTAGTACTTATAGAGAACAGAGGTATGTCAATTTAGTTCTCTACTGCTGGGGATTAAATTCAGCTTACTCCGGGAATTAGCATTTACGGCCTCACTATTTATCGGCCTCGAAAAATCGGGCCTAATTTGGCCTTGGCCAATCCGAAATTAGGGTCGGGCTTGCGCCTGACACGTACCGACAAAACGGCCCAAACTTGCCTCGACCCAACCCGTCCACCCGACCGGTCACTCTAAAAATAAATGAGTAATGAAGAATATTTAAAATTGGAGTCGCCAAATAAAAATTTTATTTCTAAAATTATCCATAACAAAATTTGGAAACAATTTGAAAGGCAATTTTTCCAAATTAATTTATTTTAAAGGAAGACAACTAAAGACATGTTTATGATTTGGATGGAAGCTTTTTTTTTAAATAAAAATATTTTTTATTGATTTCAAAGAAAATCACAACTCATCAAATTCGCTTAAACCATACAAGATGAAACGCTATCCAAGCTTAATAACATACCACCTGGCCAAGTTCCCAAATATTCATGTTGTCACTATAATTAATATAATACTTATAACTCAGCTTATAACATTTTAACGACCATGATTCGATTACATTCTGTCTCCATCAAATTTGGTCTCTGGTTTAACTATCCACACACAAACAAACATCACAACAATACGATGAAAAACAAAACGTCACAAAAAGATAGGTCTTTTGAACTATTAGACAAAGATAGCATTTCATAACATAGACAGCCAAATGTAGTGTTCGATTCCATAAAGTTGAAAATATAAATAAACCTAAAATTTGAGATTTCAATAAGAAAAACATTGAAATGGGGAAACCATTAGGAAAATCAAATCTCCGAATCTTCAACTAGTTTTAGAGAAATAAAATGAGTTTCCAATAAAACAGATTCTAATATCTAAATGTAGAGAAATCCTCTCCAGATAACCGAAATTCAAATAAACGTAAATATGTCATTTTCTTGAAACGATATTATTGAAATATGCTAAAGGATAACCCTTAACTACCAAGAGAGAAGGGAAGGAAGCACTATGGGAGACTTAAACACTGCTGATGGGATGCTTATCGAAAGAATGAATTATGCTCATATGGAGTCTTACGAATGGACTTACTAGACACTTGTTCAAAATATAAACTGTAGTTTTCAAATATTTACCCCACTAAAACTCAAGTAGTAAAATTAATAAGCATACATCAAAAGAAGGAATTAAAACACTAAAATCAGATAACAATAATAATTTTTAAAGACACGTATTTTCTATGTTTTTAAAAATTGTTGTTAACAATCATTTTTAAAAAGCAGGAAGCAAATAAGGTCCTTGAGATTTTCCTTGTTCTCTCATGACGCTTATCACCTCACAAGTGATTGATTGATTTTTTTTTTTTTTTTTTTTTTTCAGGGTGGGGCCAGGGGAATCGGATTCAACACTACACAAAAATAAAAAAAATCAAAAAGAAAACAGAAGAGAATCTTATTAATGATTATCCGCATGGAAAAGAACGGTGACACGCAAAGGGAAACCAAAGCGAACGGGTTAAGGAAAGGGAAACAGATGTGTTCGTGGAGTTAGACTCCACCACCATGTGCCTTATTCGCGCCCGCTTCCGATGCCGCCCTCAGAGTCGGGTAATTCGCGTTTATCGGGCTTCGCCTGCTGATACCGCCATGGGTATAGTTCGGGCCAGATTGTGTGACACTCAATTCACCGAAGTGAGTGTTTGGCAGTTACACTTCAAAGTGAATAGGACTCTTTAACATTTTCTTTCTCAAATCTGACACATGTACCTGTTTTCTCATTCATATGCACAATTTCTGTAATAACAAAAATTATTTTTACATTTACATTATACAGCTACCATAAAGGGAATTTATTATTCTATACATATAATAGCCTTTACTGTGATTTCATTACAATTTCACTATTACAAAACTATACATATAAACTCAGAGATTACTTAACAGTTAAGGTGAGCACCTATTTCTCGAGGATGTGCTCAAGGCTGACATAATCGCTCATTCTCTATCCTCGTTTCCTTTCTCGCTTCAGATTTCATACTGATGAACTCGCGCTGCTTTACGCCATTGTATGGAAAAATAAGCACTGATAACCACCACAAAATGATCATTACAAGCTTATACATACGTATTTATATATCTACACATATCCATATAACTTTTATTACTTATAATCTTACATTCCTATTTCATGTCAATCTTTTCCATTATGTTCTATATCTGCATATCTTTTTATCTATACTTTTATTGTATTCCCCGTTTTCTATACTTTACATATTCTTTGCAAATTTCCTATACTTTCATGTTCATTTCCTTTCATGTTCATTGTGTATGTATTATATACTTTCATATCTCAAGGCTCTCTCATATGTAACCTATCTTATATTGTCCTCAGATTTTTATCTACTCTTATACCTTTCATATACCTGCACTTTATACGCTTAATCCTATGACTTCATGTGAATATACTCTCTCATATGTCTTTTACTTGTTATAGTCTTTTTCATCTTTCAGTTTTATGTCTTATTACATTCTATGTACTATTACATATATCCTTTCTTATCATGTACCTATATCATGTCTCTTTTCATGTAGTGGCTACACGCTCATACTATACCTTTCATTCTTCATTTTCATACTTGTACTATCAT
The DNA here is from genome assembly GCA_016808115.1 of Tetrastigma voinierianum. Taxonomy (NCBI): domain Eukaryota; kingdom Viridiplantae; phylum Streptophyta; class Magnoliopsida; order Vitales; family Vitaceae; genus Tetrastigma; species Tetrastigma voinierianum. The sequence goes on from JAEQBH010006185.1 coordinate 126,458, forward strand.
ATAATTTTCATATTATATGCTTTTATCTTATACTTTCATATGTCATTATCCTATACTATTCAAATACTCATATACATTCAGACGCTTCATTCTATCATATACTTTGCGCTTTCTCGTATGCTCTTCAGATTTTTCAGACGTTTAAAGCCAATACTTCATATCATATCTTTATTTCTTCATATTACGCACTTCTATCTCATCTTTCATATCTCTCGTAGGGCGATAGACTTATACTTTTACTATCATACTACATACTCATCATATGTTTTCATATATGTTTTCTATGTGTTTTCACATACTATACTTTTCTATATACCTTCTATTTTCTACTTCGCACTATACTTGTTTCATATCCTTTTTGGTGATTACACTTTGTAATTTCAGATACCGTATTCATGTACTGCTCATATACATTTTCATACCTATTCATGTACCGTCTTTCATTTCATATAATCGTTTTCCCCGTTATACTTTCATATAATAGTCATATACTGTGGTTTTCATCCTATACTCCGTCATATCAGACTTCTATATTTTCATCTCGTACTTCTCATATACTGCATTTCCTACGATTTTCTATATACTGTATTTCATATACTGTATTTTCATATACTGTATTTTCACATACTTTTCATATACTTTATCTATTATATACATTTCATATAATTGATACTTTATTTCTTGTACTTGTATACTTGTCATATACTTTTCTCTTTCATATACTATACTTGTTCATATACTTTATCTATTATACTTTTCATATACTGTCATATACAGTTCTTTGTCCTTTTCATATACTTTCATATACTATGTACTTTTAACTATATACTATCATCGCATAGCAGTACTATGCTTCTCATATCATGTTATATATTATATGCATTTCATTTGCATATACTATTATCTCAGACTACTTATCGCTCTATAAACGCCTATACTTTCATCACATTAAAGAAATAAGCGACGCTTCTGCGTATTTTATACACGCTATTTCAAAGCCACGCCCTCGAGAACACCTTGCAGGTTTCGGGATAATTTTAATAACTCAGGACAGACTGCAGGGTACTCATCACCGGCACGGCATAGCTGATCTCATCCTCAGATATACCCTGAGTATCATCACCGGTGACGCGACAAAATGACCACTTTACTCCAGATGACCCAAACGGCCGCTATAACGATCCTAAACGATTCATATCACGACCCAAACGTACCAATATTCAGAAACTATATGTCGCGCAAAGAATCAGGTCCCGATAGTACGCCATCTATCCTCTACCGCGCTCTAAAGCAGATAATCAAGCGTATTTTATATTCAAGAAATATTCATTCCCGAATAATTATTATTATCTCTATCTACGCGATATTAATACGACATTTAATCTAAATTCATTCTCATATTTAGCCTTCATATCACTCTTATCATATTTCTTTTTTTACAATACATGTATATCATTTCATATATGTATATTCTATATAGCATTTCATTCATGTTTTAGCTATTTATATTCAATTTATTCACTCTTGTATTCATATAAAGTATTCAGATTTCTTTATCATACATATAACTATTTCCCTATCATTTGTACATTTATAGCATGTATTGTATAATCGTATACTTCCTAATTTCATGTATTTCTATCATATATTTCTTAATCATATTATTCATATCATTTATTCATTATTCATTTGCGTATTTACTATTCATTATACTATTCAGTTATACGTATTTACTATTTATTGTACTATTCATTTATACGTATTTTACTATTCATTTACATATTTAATATTCATAATACTATTCATATATACGTATTTACTATTCATAATAATATTCATTTATATGTATTTTACTATTCACTTATACGTATTTTACTATTTACTTATACTTATTCACTATTCACTATTCACTATTTACTATTTACCGTTTACTATTCAATATTTACTATTTACTATTAACTTAACTATTTACTATTCACTATTTACCATTTATCATTTACCATTTACTATTCAATATTTACTATTTACTATTAACTATTTATTATTTATAAGAAAATCTATACTTTAGCCAATTAAACCTGTGGCCTTTGCATCACAAGGTAACCATACGCGCGGCCACTCAATCTTCCGTCTAATCTCACCATGACCAAGCAGTGCTCGCAGATTCGAGAAAAACCAAAATTTCCCAGGATTTTCCCGAATTTTAATTAAAAATTGTGCGAAATCCCGCTTTTTTGCTCCCACGCAAATTTCGCCGAAGAGTCACTATTCATTCACACTGACTGCCCGATTCCGTAAATCGGTGCCAGGTAAGGGATAGAAAATAAAAATAAAAACATAAACTAACCTGCCGTCTCTCCCTCTCCCGTCCTTCTCTTTTTCTTTTCTTTTGTTTTTGATTTTTATTTTTTTTTATTATTTATTTGTGTGGGACCCACATGTCCCTTCTTTTTCAATTCTTTGGTTTTATCTAAACAACTTTTGTATTTCGTCTTGTGTTTCAATTTTATTTATCCTACTAATATTCTTTTACATATTTATTATTTTTCTCGGCATTTTTCTAAAATCTCAGTTACAGCTTTCACATTATACCTGGCATTTATAAATTGTGAAATATCTACCGGAAGCATCAATTTAACGAATTCAATATGAATAGATTTCATTTATGAATTTAACTAAGACACCGTTTCACATCCGAGATCTGTAGAATTTTATATAATTCCTAGTCATTTTAGTACTATTTCAAATGACAAATTACCGTTTTGTTAGCTTTTTAATAAAATTTCATTTTTATTTCGAATCCACTACAATTTTAAATTATTTTATACCCTAAAACACGTTATAAAACTCGTTACAGATATTTCGGATGCTACACTCCAGATGTGATGGCACCAGTCGTAGATCCTTCCGTAGCCCAAATTATGGTTTCCATCGGACATGGCTCATTTTCAGACCGAAAGACTTCACCAATGCTTACTTAATTAAGCGAAGAAGAGGTAAGATCCTTCGACCGTGCATCGGCTGGCCGCATGCTTGAACAGTAGTTACGATCAAGAATCTGACCCATTAATGAGAATCGACTATTTGTTCGATCGGGCTGAGAGGAGCCACGTGTAGCCATTCCAAGATGTGACCTTCAGACCGGTTACCATCACCGAGGCTGAGTGAGACAGATATCCTAAGACATTTAGGGACGCGAGGGCACTTTGAGTTTACTAAGGATGTCTTTGACGATGAATGCTAAGAAAGATCCATAGACCCCATGATGATATTCGAACCCCACTGGGGATCACTATCGTAGCTCCGTAGACGACATTTTTATCTATTCCCAAATGCAGTGGGAGTACGAAGATCATTCGATTGCTTACACTGGCTGAGAGACCATCAACTCGTACGCCAAGTTCATTAAGTGCGTAGTTTTAGCCAATGGCGATTTTTTGGACACGTGGTGTTAGCACTGGGGAGTGGGCCAATCGACGAGAGGCCGGTGGCTGTTGATGAGTCGAGAGACCAATGTCAATCTCGGTATACGAAGCCTCGTGGGATTGGCCGGGTATTACGAGACACGAATGGGTCAAGTTGTCCATTCGGGACAGGATCGTGAGGATCGCCTACGGATATGGACTCCAATGGTCAGGACGGCCCCAACCATGTGAGAGAGAAATCGGCGATATCGGGAACACTCCTGATACTAATGGGCCGGGTACAAAGAGGGAGGATCACTTTCCTCTCCTAGCTTCCTCCGGGAAGAGGCAAGGCAGATTTCGTCACACTGGGCTTTCGGCGACTAAAATGGACGAGCATGGAGTGACTCGGATTTCAGAGACGTGGATCCCAAGATCTTTGCATTAATCCAACCAGCCATTTTGCGACAAAAGAGAGTATATGTCATTCTCCACACCAAGACGTCGAGGAACTAGTTTCAGCTTTCTGGTGCTATACAAGCACTTCTAATACAATCGCTAAAGGCCAAAGTGTAATAAAATCAGATAGATCAAGGTTGGTGCAGCGTGGCGTAGGGTTGTAAGACCCTAGAAATTCAAATTTCGAATAAGGGCAAAATCGTAATTTTGATTACAAAATTGTAATTTCGTTAAAAATCCGTGAATTAATTTTCTGCACCTTGGATGACTTAAACAGATCAGACACTGGTCAATCAGATCGCTACTCCGCTAGCACGCAAATTTCGTAATTTTCCGCAGACAATGGAAATGGGAGACGCTTTTCGGCGACGCATTTCGGGGCGCCAGAACGATTTTCAATGCGAACAAAGTCACATATAACATGCACTCGCCACAGGCAGTGAAAAGGAGAAATGATGAAACTGACGACTGGCGAATGGCCAATATCAATTCCGTAGTTATGACAAATTGGCCATTTTAGAAAGCTAAGTCACTAGACGATAAACCAAGCACAAACATTATCTCTCCCATTTTAAAGACCAAAAAACGATGTTGGAGCAGAAAGTCCAGCAGCCACCATTTTTTTTGAGAGAACCCTTATGAGAAACTTAAATACACAAGATCCAACCGTCTCGCTGCCTTCTGCAATGCAGGCTTAAAACGTTTACGCGAGCAGCTACGCGTGGACTCCGGATTTGTGAGTTTTGAAAAACTCCAAGAGGTAGTATTTTCTCCCTACTTGAGTTTTATTCTCATTTTGCCATGATAAACGCTGAAATGAAAAGAGCCAAGAAGGCTGCTTGACGCCCCCAAACATTTGACCGACCTACGAATTTTTTTAGAAAACTGTTAGAGGTCAAGTCAGACAAATTGTGGTAGGGGCTGTTTGGTTTTAATTATGTGGTTCATTTATGTAATAAATGTCACAGGCGCGCTGGGTCGTTATGGTCAGATCGCGAGTTCAAAGTGAACCGCTGAGTCATGGATTTTCGAATAGTAAACCCGCAGAGCTCTACCTTATTTCAAACAAAGGTTCTTAAAATATATTTCTGCGGAAACATGCTTAGTCGGTTGGATGAAATTAAATTGCTCAGTCCGACCACACTCTAATCGAAATAATTTTGATGTGTGATGAAATCGAGTAATCGCATAACACGATCATGCGATTTTAATTACGCGAGCATATTCATGTCTATATATTCAGATGACATCATCAGACGGGAATCGAAGATACATGCATCCCATACGTGACCGGGGCATCCTAGTATTATAGAGTTAGTGCATGACGAGCCCAGAGAAAATGATTCGGAGGGTTGTCTAAAAATCTTAAGTGATCGAAGGGTAGTCCATACTTAAAATATCAATCTGAGATCACCCAATTCATGATATATATACCTGAGGTAGTCCACATTACAAAAATATCAATCGTCTTATATCGCCCAATCGATATATCTCAGGGCAGTCCACTCAACACAACATCTGGAGATGGTCCACAATTTATAACACTCCGAGGCAGTCCAGACCACAGAAAAGAATAATCATACGAGGCTTAAAGGAAGCGTGAGAGAGAGCCTGAGGACCCTGGACTGTGAGTTATTCACGCAGACATTCGCAGGATTCATGCATTTGCTTGAATGTGTTTGAATCAACACTCGCAGACCAAAGACTTAGTGGTGAGTATCTAATTTTAAGCGCCGATTCTCCCACTGAATTTTAACACTTCGTCAGACTTTCTCTCCCTTGAGTTTACAGCAGAGTTTACAAAGACACTCATTCTGGTAGGATCGAGATTAGAACAAAAAGCCTTACTGTGGCTTCTTGGCTTTGATTATATTTACATGTATTAGAATTTCTATAATTTTAATATATGGTCAGATTTGAGAGTAAAACATTCAACTCTCAGAACTATCGCAGATAGCTGGATTCATAGTTGGTATGTGATATTAAGTATAGTTATGGGCCCAAGGGTCAGATACTATGTGATCGGATATATTGTACATATTGGGATCGTCAGGGGACAGTAAATGCAGGCCTTGTATTCGCAGCCTCAGACAAAGGAGACTCGCCCGATTTTCTCATGGGCGCTGCAACCCGACATCCACTTGTATTCCGCTTGATTCAGCCACCCGACTCCTGCTCAGGGGCGTCGCCACTTAGTACGAGCTTAGGTATACGAATACCTGTGGAGTTCTCGGCTTGTATCCACCTCACTGAGGTATTTATAGAGTATAGGTGGGAAACCCAGAATGAGGGGCTTGGGCTTAGGCCATAGTCATGTAAGAACACGCCACTGGGTGTGGTTCATGATAAGTATAGGTATGAGATTACCTGGGGAAAACACTTGACAAAACTAGCATACTACGCGGCACATGTGTTGATGGTTTCAGGTGATCTTGAATTACTGTGTGTTTGGTGTGTATACTCATGTTATATGTATTATGGTTGTTTCATGCGCACAGTGACAGCACATAGGAGCAAGATGTGTTGAAAATTTTTAAGGTTTTACAAAGGTGTAAAACCGGAGCAAAGAGAGAAAACGAAAATAAATTGAAAAATTATCGGCTTTAGAAAGTAATAAATTTAATTTTAAGGTTTTGCTAAAGGTAAAACTCGTTAAAATTAAATAAAATAAATTTTACAAAATTTATTTAAGTTGTTGGAGAATGGAAAAGAAAATTTTAGGCAAAGAAAAATAAATTTTTAAATTTATTTGGTTATATGAGAAGAAAATAATTTTCTCAGATTTTACAAGTAGTGAAATTGAAGAAAATGGAGAAAAATAAATTTTTATAAATTTATTTGAGCATTAAAGAGTATGGAAAAAAAATTGATTTTAGTGATTTTTATGATTTTTCCAACTGCTGGAAATAAATGAAAAAAAAAAGGGAAATTTATTTATAATGAAAATTTTGTCTTAAAATTGGAATTAGGCTACCGCCATTATATCAGGTGAGGAAGTTTTTTGTATTGCAATATTGAAATTGTATCGCAGGATCGGTGTGTATCATAAACGTTACTAAGAAGCAGATTGCAATACGCTTACTAAACCTGGGTCACAGAGAGGAGAAAAGGCCGGTGTTTATAGGCGTATTGCAACAATAATCGGGTTGTATTGCAGAGGGATTGTATTGCAGAAAACTGCTGCAAATACGCTTTGATAGTTCCCGGTTGTATCAGAAATAAGAAGAGGTTGGGTCACAATACAAAATTTTGTATTGCGACAGTGGGCTGTGTAGTCAACAGTACGCCAAGCACAAGAAAGGCAAATAGAGCGTGCAGGAGGCGCCTGGCTACGGCATACCGAGACCGCGTGGCGTAAGCAGTTCGGCGCGCAGTTGCATGCGGCGCGGCGAGGCGCATGGTGGCGCGGCGAGGGCGCGAGCAAATGGGCGCCGACAGCAGCGCGCGCGCCGCCAGTGATGCGCAAAGAAGCGCTGAACGCGCTGAGCACGCCGGGCGTATCGGCCGGGCGCGAAGGCTGCCCGGCGCCGGCGCGCGGTCGCTAGATCAGGCACTGCGGTACTCCGACTTGATTTTCAAACCGGCGCCGACTCGATATTTTTCGAAGTCAACAATGAACATCGCTCATCAGAAAATAAATTTTGAAAAATATATTTTAAATTTAATTAAATAAAATAAAATCAAATAAATTTGATAAAATTTTTGAAAAATAAAATTTTCAAAATAAAATTTTCAAAATAAAATTTTCAAAAATAAAATTTTAAAATAAAATTTTCAAAATAAAATTTTGAAATAAATTTTGTTGAAAACAATATTTTAAAATGCAAAATTGATTATGTGATACACTGCCAGATGACAAGGTTCTGGGTCGTGTTTATGCCCTAGAGATATTAGAGTTGGATTTAACTACCATTTGAAATCGTGATCGCGCAGAGCTTGTGTAGAAAATTATACGACGCGTAATGCCAGATAGAAAAAGTAGCGAATGCTAAGGTTATGAACTATAACCTTAGTGGAGTCGATACTCGAAATGAACAAGAGAGCCTAGAACCTTCTTGAAATAAATAAATTGAGTGGCTGGAATTTAGCGCCACTTAGAAAATGAACGGGTCAGTTCATGGTTGTCAAGTCTATTAGTAATCAGCATCTGCATTACTAGTTAGACTGAAGTGAAAATTAAATGATTCTTGTTGCCATGTTAATCGTAAACGGCTAAGAGTAGCGACGAGGACGAGAGGACGCCTATGTGGTACCGTCAGCACAATCGTTTGATCAATGCATTTTTGCCGAGGTCAGAGGTATTACAACAATGCTATAGCATTGTGCCGTATAAAGGTAGATAGGAAGATCCTAGTAACCTTCGTGAGGTTTAGGCGCATCATCCTCCTGCCATCTCACAGTGGAGGAGACCAGATGGTGACAAACCATTGGTTTATGCAGATCGAGAAGGTGTTAGAGGCCATGGAGATTACCTCTGACACGACCAGGATTAGACTAGATGCGTTCTAGCTAGAGAATGAGGCCTGAATAGAGTGGAAATGGGCAAGGACCTCTAGAGACCTTAGAGGAGCCAAGTGACGTGAGTTCTCCCCTCAGGATTGTGGCGAATGGGGTGATATGTCGAGGTTGCGAAATGAGATCTCGTGGACTCTACTCACAATGTAATCCCGGAGGATTATGGACATGTCAGAGTTCCGAGGTCATCCCGAGGATGGATCACGATAGCTCAGGTCGTTTATCGATCAAGGGAGCATAGGGAGGATTATCGCCTACACGCAGGACGGTACTCCTGTGGTATTTCAAGGGGGACAAGCATGATATTTTTCCCCAAACAGTATAGGAGTCCAGGCGTTAGGGACATTTAACGAGTTGGCTCGCGAGCCTTACCCTAGAGGACGAGGAGAGATCAGACTTAGATCTACCTCGAAAGTGAAAGCTCTGCTGATATGTGATGTTTTTCCGCATGAGCTACC